>JAHLJT010009436.1:255669767-255696680 GCA_031308135.1 Acheta domesticus | reverse complement strand
AAAATTCACTGGAACACTAAAAATCCGCCAAAATTGTCGCAGAAAGCACAGAGAAGATTTAGTTTTGCAATTTCTTTTTCCATAGTGGGCGAGTGACAGCGTCAAGTAACAGTGTTGTATTTGCGGGACACGTTTTCTTTTAAATAATCTTTAGTTTTTCCCAGATTTTTCTTCCTTTTTCCATTTTAAGGAAATTTTAAGGGATTTTGTTGTCCTTGCAGCATGTAACATTGAAATTTATTTTTCAAGCGACCATGGCTCTCAAGAGAAGATTCAGAATTCAATGGAAAATAGAAGATACGCCAAAACCGTCTCGGAAATCATGGTGAGGATTTAGTGTAGCGATCTGTTTTCGAAACTGGGGCGAGCGACAGCAGCATTAAGGGAAAGTTTATTGCGAGCAGACGTTTCTGATGGGGGAAGCGAGCCCATGGTCCCAACATGCACTGTAATTCAGCAACGAAGGCAACTCCATCGATGGCCCCCTTTATTGGAATTTGCGTCGATTCCCTCCCCCATTTTTTGCGAAGATTGAGATGTATTAAAGAGAGGGAGACGAAAGAACTCTCAGGAAGGGTGGACGCCGACCGCGGATGCAGTATTTCCTTGCGTTGGTGGGCAACGAAGAACTGCAAGGAGAGAAAAATGGTTCTGAGACATCATCTGTTTAATGAAAGTGGTCGTCTACTCTCAATGTATTTCCGCTCGAATTGAATTCAATGCAGTGAAGTTACAGGTGTCAGAATGAGAAAACTCGCATTTCTTCTGTGTGAGTGATTATATGTCTTCAAAGCATTAAGAGAATTGACTGACAATTAATTCCTGTAAATGAAATTAAGCATCATTGAAGATTCCAAAATCCGTAAGATCATGTACCTCATTTATAAGTTGAGTAATATTTGTTTAAGCACACACACACATACATATATAATTTTCTTCTTCAGGTATATTACTAAACGGAAATGGGAATCAGTTGGCACAGTGGAAGAGATCTCGGGTCCTCTGAAAACCTCTTTCCTCTCGCCCGTCCTTCAAGTCTGGCTTGCAGAGGCGAAGTTCCGATCACATTTATTTGATCTATAAACCATTTTATCGACTACTCTTTGTTCCAGATCAGTAATACTATCATATTTTGTATTTGAAAAATATTTAATTACGGGAAATAAATACTACGTACACAAATACTGTTAATGAAAAGTGCGTTCTATGGTATATGTGATCTGGCCACTAGGATCATATCTGGTTACAGATCTATGAATAAATGTGAAACCTCGCTAATTAAATCACTGTAATTTATTCCTCCATAAAAAGGAAACGAGCTTGGCTTTTAATCAGTCGCACATTCAAAACAGCTATGTCAATAGGTTTAATTAACTTTAAGGATTATTGTAGACACCACCTCAACGCGTTCATTGCAATATGTTGTGCTGCCGTATCAATTACTGTCCGTAGCCCTCCTCGTTCACTTGGCGGCGCTCCCCGCGGGCCGCTCGCGGATCCCGCGCGCAACGCGCGGCGGAGGGGAGCAAGGCGGAGGCGGCGCGGAGGCAGCAGCGGTGGACATTGTGGTGGCGGCAGCGAAGGCGAAAGCGCACATTGACTCTGAGGTGAAGGCGGAGGCGGAGGTGGAAAGGGAGGTAGAAGCGGAGGCGGAGGCGGAGGAGGGAGTGGCGGAGGGGGAAGAAGAGAAAGAGGCGGAGGCGGAAGCAAAAGTAGAAGCTGAAGCGGAGGTGGAGATGAAGACGGCCACGGGGACGGAGACAGACCGAGACTGGCACGGGATCGAGGACGGAGGCTGCATCGGTGACGGAGGCGGGGAGGGAGGTGTAGAGAAGAGTGGGGAGGAGAAGGATGCGGCGCTCAAGACGGAAGCTGAGGCAAGGACGGAGGAGAGAACGGTGGCCGCGGCCGAGGCAGTGGCGACGGCGGGAGCGGCGGGGGTGGCACCGGGGAGGGCACGCGGAAGGCCTTTTTAATAAACTGCGCGGCGGCGCGGCTCCTCCGCGGGGGCGCGAGGGAGAGGGCGCGGTTATCAAATTGGCGTCGTCCGAGAATCCCCGCGCCCCCTTGCGCCCCGCGGAGCTCAAGGGCTGTTTGGGAAGCTTGATGAGAGAAACGTACCAAGGCGAAGAAAAGAGGAGATCGAAGCTTACGCCGTGGAGAAAAAGGGAGAGTAAATGAAGACAAGATGAAGAATGGAGTAAAAGAAAATCAGGGGAGAGCCACATGGAAGAATGGATTACTAAAATAGACACGATGAGCCAGAGGGCTTAATGAAGTCGAATGAAATATGATGAGATATGAAAAACTCGATAACAAGTAAAAAGAAATTCAAAAATAAATAAAAACGTCGATAAGGAGAGAATCGCTCTCAGGGCAATAATATTTATCTTTACTCCGATGTGCGCATGAACAACTACAAGGGTAATGTTCGTACGAACCTTTTAAACGCAAAAAGGAGATTAATACAAAAAAAAATGTTATAATTTTTTTTTCTTCAAAAATAATGATGTTTTCATAGTGTAATACCATCAATATCTGTTATGTCCAACAACTCAGAAAACCTAAACAAATTTATTAAAATAAGTCGATATTGCATTATACTCCTCCAACTTTGTATTCCTCAGAATATTTAGATTTTTTATATCGAATTCCTCAATTAGCAGGCATTTCTAAACATACATTTGATAGCAAATGTTACCTGTGCAATGAACAATTGAAAAGTGATCACAATAACTGTGCTCCAAAAGAAATTGTAAAGGTAATTGATAGATTAGTTAGTTAAAGAAAAGCCATTATCAGGAGGCACAAGCAGGTTACGTCGATTCAATATGACGCATCCCAGCTAAAACATCGATAGAATAGTTTTTTCAATTGAGAGAAGAAAAATTAGGAAACCTTGGTTTTAATCAGCAAATCATGAAAAGGGAATCCAATAAATACAACATTTTTAACCCGAAAGAGATTATTAGTAAGGTAACCCACAAATCGTCTAAGACGTACTATGAATGCTGGACATCTCTAATTTCATAACAACCTTTTAATTAAAAAGTTATACATGAAAAAGAAATTGGCCAAGTATGGGCTGGCGGGCTACTTCAGGCAGTTGAGGTGGAGAAGCATCCCTCTCCAGCACGAATAACTTGGAAAGGCTCCGAGACGGAAAGGTGCCCACGACTATTCTAAGCTGAAGGATACAGGAAGGGCGCCTGATGAAATTTGCAAAGAAAGAGATGCATTTCTGCAATGTTGTCGCCCAGAGCGAGGCCATTAAAATTTTTAATCTTTTTGATTTTCTCCCTAATTTTTACATGTTAAAATTTTTGAGTGATGGAGATAAAAAGTGCCAACGTTCCAAATAATGATCATCCCAAATATTTCTCAATTTTTGAAAATCTCAATTCATTGTTTAATACATTTTAGTATTTAACTATTTTAGTTTCATTTACAAGGATTGGAAAATTATGAAATGTATACAATATTATTTTTTCATTTTGTGTCAGATATAAAATATTAATATTTTATAACACAAACTAACGTATTCATTGGTTTGCCATTCCGCAAGTATTTTCAAACAACGTTTGCACGCAAAAAGAGAAGAGTAATATTCCCAACGCTATCCAAACTGAAATCTAAAATAAAGTATCGGCTGTTTATTTTAGAAAATGCTATTGAAAAATTATTTATTCGTTACAATTTTATAGCTGTAGTGCTGTTCTTCAGAAAATTCCACAAGAATTTTCAAAGACTTTTGCACGCAAAAAGAGAAGAGTAATGTTCCCAACGCTATCCAAAGTGAACCTAATATCGCATTCGTTACAGTTTTGTGGCTGTAGTGCTGTTCTTCAGAAAACGTTTCAAAAGTTCGTGCTCGAACGGAGGACGTCCCAGCGCTCGTGGACGACGACCCGGCGGCGCGGGGCGCGGGGCGCGGGGCGCGGGGCGCGGAGGAGGGCGCGCTCTATCGGAATTAGCGCGGGAGCGCGTCGCCGCCCCCTCCCTCCCCCCCCCTCCGCGGCACAATGCGCCCAGTCAGCCGTGCGCTAATTTGTTTATCCTGCGGAGAGGGGCGGACGCGTCGCGCCGCGGTGAGCTGCGGAGGGCGCCTAACGTACGAGGCAGCCAAGGCGCCCTAAACGCAATGCGCGCGTGCGCACGCGAGGTGCGTGAAAAAGTGCAAAATGCCACGTGGGCACGTCGTCAATCCCCCGCACGCGGGTTGTAAATATTATGGACGAGGGATGGAAACGTCGCAGTTTCTCATCGGCTAGTGTTACGTGCAACTCGCGAAAATCTTTGAGGAGACAAACTTTTCGCAGAAAAGTGACAGCTGGCCCGTTTTATAAAAATTGGTGTTCGCAGCGTTAGCTAATAGAGGGAATATTGTTTATTACGTTCTGTGTGTACAGCGTGTGAGATAATGTGTATTATCTCGTATAAATTAATGTGAGCATTTCCATCAGTGACGTGTTCCCGTAATACATTTTCAGCTTTATTGTTATTACCTGCAGCATTGTAATTGGATTTATGGTGTTATCATTACACAGGATAGTGCACCAAATACCAAGAATAGCCATTTATCCAGTCAAGGGAGAAACGTTATCATATTCATTGAAATTAAATTAGTGAATTGCGATGGGTTCGAAGACACTGAAACATGATATTGCTTGTGAGATACCAGGATTTTCACGTCGCAGCGAAAGAGGGAGGAACAAATGAATCGGCAGACACGAGGAGGGGCCCAAGGAAAACTGAAAACGAGCGCAGAGCAGGCTGACAGGGCGCCGCAATGGGGAACTTCTGTAGTTCCCGCTCCGTGAGCAGATGACACCTGACTTCGAGTTCCCTCTCTACTCCAAATGCTTCCCCGCCTCCTCTTAATTTTCTTGCATCATGGGACATTCAGCGAAATCTAATTATTGGGGGCTTTACTCCTTAATTTTCCTCTTGAAATAGATCGCATTTTACGATCTTCTAATATTTCTCCCTCAAAGGAAAGGAAACCAGGACCTCAAAACATCAGCTTTAACTGATGTGTTGGGGATATTACGAGCTTTCTAACCAACGGTTTCCCTAAAAAACAGAGTACATGCAGAAATTACGTGTAATAATCAATTATACCCGTATGTAATTTTTATTTGTTCTGATATGCTATAATGCTGCACGCCCGCGTGGCGTGCTGCTGAAAAGGGTAGCGTTCCTGCTCCCTCTCTGACGCCTTTGCACTGCTAGTTAGAGCGACGATGTTAGTATTGGTGGCGTGGAGATAATCTCCTGGCCCGGTATCTACGCGACGTGGCGCACCAGTGGATGTTTCATGGAGGTGCGTCGAGTGTTGCAACGGCGGTCTGCGAGTTGAACTGTCGCGTCTTCGTCAGGATTCTTGCAGGTGACTGCTAAGCTTGCAGCGACTCAACAGGAGCTGCAAGATTTGAAGGCAGCAACAAGAGTAACAGAGGTGGAGGCGATAGCAGCTACTACGACGCGTCAGGATGAGGCAGTGACGTGGTGGCTCAGCCGGTCACAGCGGTCCTGCCAGCAGAGGTGACGTCGCCAACCCCGTCGGCGAGTTCCCCATACGTGGTGTCCACGGCGGTGACGGCATCAAACACATTTGCATCAGTTGTGAAGGATTCAGCGGCAACGCGAAATTCCAAAAAATGTGTTGTGTTCGGTGACTCTATTGTGCGTCACGTAGGTCACGCAAACCTACAGTAAAATGCTTTCCGGGAATCCGCGTGGAGCAGCTGAAATCGCAAATTGAAGCTAGTGACGTGGAAGCCCCGGAAACTTATCATTCACGGAGGCTCCAATAATTTACGGAGATGTCGCTCATTTGATCACCTCATGGGCGACATCTACGAACTTGGTGTAGCAGCCAAACGCGCTTTCCATCCGCGCGTATAGTGGTGAGTGGCGTCATTCGCCGCCGGGATGTTTGGTCCCGTAAGGTGGCAAGGATAAATAGGGGCATGGACTTTGTGGCAAAAGCGCTCGGATTCATGTTTGTGGATCCAAATGGGTGGAACTCAGAGAGCTCGCTAGGTCGAGACGGCGTCCACCTCAACCGGAGGGGCGTTGCGGAGCTCAGTGGTCTCTATACCAGAGTAGCTGAATTCTGCACACGCCATCCCGTCGCCCGTTGACGCTGTGAGCGACCGCCGGTCTCGCGTTCCGCGGCCGAATTAAATCTACCGGCAGCGGCGATAGGAGCGGGGGCTGTGAGTTTCACTCCGATAACGGTGGCTTCAGCGGAGACGTGTGGAGAAGGCGGAGACGGAGGAGACGACGGAGGCGGCGGACACGGCGGCGGGGACTGAGATGGCGAAGGCGGCGGCGGCTGTAACGGCGGCTGTGACGGCGACGGTGGCGACTGCGGCGACGGCGGCGGTGACTGCGGCGACTGCGGCGACGGTGACGGTGACGGTGACGGAGACGGAGACGGAGACGGTGACGGTGACGGCGACGGCGACGGAGGCGGCGACGGCGGCGGCGGTGACGACGATGACGACGGCGACGGAGATGACGAGGGCGGAGACGACGACAGCGGCAGCGACTTCGAGGAACGCGCCCTTTCGAGAACACTTTCAGGTGAGGAAGGGGTTCCTTAGGTTGTTGCAGGTGAACTGTCGTAGTATAATCAATAAAGAAATAGAGTTTTGGAATCTAGTTGATGTCTGCGATCCCGACGTAGTGATAGAACTGAGTCGTGGCTAACTGAGGAAATCGGGTCCTCTGAAATATTTCATTCCCATTACAAGACCCTTAGGAGGGATAGAAATAGTAGAGGGGCGGAGTCTTTTTTTGCGTCAAAGAGGACATAAATATTAGATGTGGGTCAGTACAGAGTTTGAAATGATGGGAATAGAAATTATTACGTCAGGAACTGTTTTAGAAATTATTGCATGCTATAGGCCTCCGAGCGATGGATATGACATTTTAGATAACATCATTCAGAGAACGGGAAACGAAAATGGCCATCCTATTGTTATTGGAGGTGACTTAAATATTCCGAGCGTAAACTGTGAGGGAGCCGTGAGCGAAGGGAAAGCCCAAAGTCTAGTGAACGGACTGGTTTGGGAAGGCGGTTTTATCCAGGTAGTTTGGACCGGGACGAGACAGGTTGCGATTTTGGATGTCTACCTAATTAGGCCGAAAGAACTTTTCATATCTTGTGAAGTTGTTGAGGGTATTAGTGACCACAAAGCGGTTCTTCTTGACTTAGACGGAAATATTTCAAGGAAAGGCATTACAATAGGAACGAAAAGTACGGCAATACAAGAAAGCAAATGTAGGCGGGCTTCAAGGTTTCTTTAGGGAACAATATGACCGCATTCTAAGAACGAAGGGAAGTATGGAAGAAATATGGGACGTGTTCAAAGATATTATATACGAAGCTTTGCAAAAGTTTGTTCCGTGCAAAATTCTAAAAAAAATCCGGATCCAGAATACTACAATGCAAAAATTAGGAGAATGAAGAGGATAACGAGAAAGGCATTTAACAACTGAAAGCGCAGTAGCGAGCATATGAATATTTTTCGAAATCATTCAAAAGAATTGGAGCGCGAAAAGAAAATTGCTCCGGAGGCATATTTAAAGAATATTCTAGATGGGAAGGGAAATAACTGGACAGGTTTTTATGAATATGTTCGTAGAAGGAAAGGAAATAAAGAGGATATCCCAGTTATTCGCGAAAATGGAAACACGCTAATTACTGATAATCGGGCAAAAGCGAATGCATTTAATAAGTATTTTAGTTCGGTTTTCAAAAATAGTACGGACCATCCATTATTCAAGGGCCTTCGGTTACGAATCAGTTTAATATTGAAGTAAACGTTCTATGGAATAAAGTAAAATCTACGAAAAATGGTAAGTCAAGGGGTCCAGACGACATTTCTACGGATTTAATTAAACTAGCAGGAAAGGCAATATTACCGTACCTAATTAGAATTTTTCACGTGTCTTTGAATAATTGAAAAGTACCTGAAGATTGGAAATTAGCTGTTGTCGTACCAATTTTTAAAAGTGGTGACGAAACTAAATTATGCAATTATAGGCCGGTAAGTCTTACGTCAGTGGTCTGCAAGCTTATGGAGCATCTAGTTGGGAGTTACATTAAGAAAGAATGGGAAATTAAAAAATGGCTCTACGATGGGCAACACGGGTTCAGGAGTGGTTATTCATGCGAAAATCAGGTAGTCACGCTATTTCAGGATCTAGCAGATGAAATTGACGCGGGCGGGAGAGTAGACGCAGTAGTTATAGATTTTGGCCAAAGCGTTTGATGTCGTTCCACACGATCGGCTTGTACAGAAATTAATGAATTCAGGCATAGATCCAGGGTGGTGGCGTGGATTAGCGAGTTTCTGCGAGATAGAAAACAGAAAGTCCGAATTGGGCAAGAGTTATCTTCCGGGGCAAGCGTTACGTCAGGAATACCGCAGGGGAGTGTCATTGGACCCCTTCTATTTCTAGCTTTCGTCAATGATCTGCCGGAGCAATTAACCTCAAATGTTCGGCTATTTGCAGACGATTACATAATATATCGTAGTATTAATTCGAAAAGAGATGAAGAAATACTGCAACGGGATCTTGATGCGTTATATTACTGGGGCGGAAAATAATGGAATGTCCATAAATAGCTCTAAAGTAAATCCATCACTTTTGGCAGGGATCATAATGACAGTGAAACACATTACCGTTTAAATAATGACATTATTCCGAGAGTTTCCTCGTGCAAGTACCTAGGAATTCATTTCGATAGTAAATTAAGTTGGAAAAAAACACGTAGATTTTGTTGTAGGGAAAGCCTAGAGATCTCTTCACTTTGTAATGCGCATCCTAAAAACGAGTACGGTAAACGCGAGGGAAATTGCTTATTTATCTCTTGTTCGTCCAATAATGGAATATGGAACAATTTGTTGGGATCCGCACAAGATTATGCAGTGTAAACACTTGGAAAGGATTCAGCATAGGGCAGCTAAATTTAATAGCAGGGACAAGAAAACGGCAGTGTGGGATTCACTCAAAAACAGGCGATCAGTAGCAAGACTCTGCGCCTTGTATAAAGCTTACAATGGTCATCCAGCTTCGAAAGAAATTAATCGGTGGCTATGTATTCCTACATACTAGGAGAGTGGATCACAGGCACAAAATAAATTTAAGACAGCAGAGAACGGATGTCGGGAAATTTTCTTTTACAAATCGAACGATTACGGAATGGAATAGATTGCCTGCAAAAACCTTTGAATCCTTTCCTCAAAGTGTTCAACAGTTTAGGAAATTAATTTAGGGTATTGTTAAGTAAGTGAGGGAGAATAGTGGGTTATATAGAGATGCATAAGTGTTCTATTGTGAAGTGAGGTGTAGTGCAGTGTATAGCAGAGAAATAAAAAAGGACATGTTTTCAGGTCTTAGTGAAGTGAAGTGCAGTGAAGTGAAGTGCAGTGTGTGTGTTTGTGTGTGTGTGTGTGTGTGTGTATGTTTGTGTTTGTCTTAATGTAATTTAATGTTTTATGAATCAGTCAGTTTTTATATTATTATCATTATTTTACCATTATTTTTATTATTTTACCATTATTATTACTATAATTAGTATGTTATTTGCTAGTTATATTGCCTTATTATTGTTATTATTATTGTTATTGGTATTAGTGTTCTATGTTACTGAGAGTCCGTGTATATTTATATTTTTGTAATTAGCTGCCACCGGGTTATGCCCAATTGCAGATTAAATAAATCTAATCTAATCTAAATAAATAATGTTAATAATCCACTTGTAGCTGTACGGATTCTTGGAATATTTTTTGAGAATAGATTAAAGTGTAATACATATTTAAAATTAGTTTTTCAAGCTCTCTATAAGTTCTTTTATGATATCCATTGTTTCATTTGATGAAAAACACGAATACCACACGTTTCCAAGCTGTGTGCTTTAATTTTCACCGCAAATATCGAAATGACCTGACAGCGAATATTTCGTAAATATCAAAAGGATGTATAGATTCAGTTTGTCATAAATGTGAAACAAATTTAGTTTGTGTAAGTTAGGATCACCGAATACATCACTTCGACTGTAGAGTTACAGTTGTGTTTGCAGTGAATGTGATTCAGTCCTTTTGGATCAACAGAGAATGTTTGAACAGCACAAACTTTGCTTTCCGGGAGAAGCCGCGTCCCAGCCACAGTTGCCTAGGACGCGGCGGTCTCCCGGGCAGCCAAGTTTCTATAGACTGCCACCGCGTAAGCCTACGCATTTATTTGTTTGAACAGCGGAGCTTCGCAGGTTCAACCAAAACCGCCCCGAGGCCTGTTATACGCACCTCCACGCAGCCTCCACACCTCCACGCGTAAAGGCGCAGTCTGGTGGCGCGGCGCGCAGTTTGCCAGCGGCAGTGGACCGCCGCCGACACCGTCTCGGCCAATTTACCTACGCATACAAACGACGCATTAGCCGCGCGCAAGGCGCTTCCTGCGTGGCGACGCGACGCCCCGGATGCTCTCTATCAGCGCGTCTTGCCACGCGCCTCATAAATGCATGGGACAATCCCCACGCGGCTGCCGCGCCGCAGTATGTGACCCGCCGCGCCGCGCGTGGTCGCTGGGAAAGAGAGAGGACACAAAGCATGGATACGGAAATGGCTGCTGGGCATTGACTTGGAGGCAATCCTCCAGAGCAGGGGTCTTCAGCCTTTTACACCTCGAAGAACCCTTATGGTTTTCTTGAGGGAACCCCATGTTTAAGTAGCAGATCAAATAGTTTATCAAAGCTTTTTATCTACTCAAATTCGCAAAATTATTTAAACAGTAAAAATACTTAAAATGAGTAATTTGTTGTCACTTAATATTAATAATTTAACACTCAGATTTTCTTTTGTTCTTTTGGGGATATTACAGCATAAAAATTTCAAACAAATGTTTTTTTTACCTATTCTGATACCCCTTGTTTTTGCTTAATGTAGTTTCATTACTTTCATTAAAAAAATTCATATAAATTCATTTATGTCTGGAAATGAAAACGAAATCTGAAAATGAAATAAATAAACCTGATTTTGATGTATTTTGTTTTTTTATCCTGATATTTTTCTTGTTTGTTTGATCCATCTTACATGTTTGTACAATAAATTGCCTTTTTATACCCATTTCATATCAATGTAATTTTTACTTAAATATTATATTAATCTATAATTTAAGGAAGACAATCCACTACCCCGTTCCTGCAATAAAAATTCCTTACATAGATTATTTCCACTGTACGTGTTTTGGTTGAGCCCCTGTGAACGTTCCATGGAACCCTAGGGTTCCGAGGAACCCAGATTGAAGACCCCTGTCCTAGAGTAGGCCTGTTACGTAACGGCTCGTATGAGCTGCCTCGCGCTCTCGACCTGACCCTCTCGGCCGTTCGACTGACTGATCGCGACGGGGAAGGGAAAAATGTTAGGGAAGACTGACAGACAGTGGCGTAACCTGAGTTTTGGCTTAGGGTATGTAACTCGAGAAATGGGTAAATAATTTAAAACTCCTAAATATTTCTCATTCACCAATACCATTTCTGTCACTTTGATCAATTAGATCACACAAATAATTAGTATATTTAAAATAAAAACTGATCCAGTAAAATTAATAATGGCTCACGTACTTCATGTAGTTTACTGGTTGAATGTTAGAAAAAGTTTACTTAAGTTCACCACCTAGCAAAATCTAAATATGTGTCCTCATCCTTTAATAATAAGAGCACTATCAAAACCAATGGTTTTAAAAATTGTCCAATTCATATCATTGCGAACCCATTAGAATTGGCAAAAATTATAAAATGGAAACAATAATCTGTAATAAAAATATAATAGAAAAGAGAAAATCAATCAATTTACAGACACGTAATGAAAAACAGTTGACAGTTGTCCTTTGCTGCTTACATCAAGGGTTTCATCCAGTATGGGGAGACAAAAGAGGCTTTAGAAACTTCATTTTTGATTTCATGGGACATTACCGTGCTCACACTTGAAATCCAATAAATCCGAATATCTTGGCGAGATTGCACGAAACACTGGAATTTTCACATCATCCTTGTCAGTTTTATCATATATCATTATTTCACTTATATATTCCATGACATTTTCTCTATTTTATGTTCCCCTATTTTCATTAGGGCTAGAAAATACAAACCCTTGTTCGGGCATGTTCATGTTAGGGGAAAGTTATAACTTGAATTGTTTAACAAATTATATAGAAATGTAAGTTATTGAATATTAGAATTTACAGAGTGCCTTGTGCAGTTAACTTTTTAGTTAGTGAATTCCTGCGGTGAGAGTCCACGGAATGGGCAGCGAAGGTGGTGGAGCGGATGCAATCCTTCTGAGAATTCGTTGGCAACGTGTTTTCGTAGTTGAATAAACACAAAATGAAAGTTTGTACAATTAACTTAGGCATATGCAATGAACATATAATTAATTAAGAAGTTTGTTTGCTTGTACGAACAGTGTTCTTCATACGACTTAATACAATTCTTTTCATCTCTTTGTAAAAATGCTTGTTAAGTTCCTCAGGATATTTTCTTACATTGTACTGTGTAAATATTCTATGGATGGATAACATTTACATTACTGTGTAAGTAATGATGATGATGATGATGATAACTCGGTTAGTGTGAAAAATTATGTGATAGCCAGAGTTCACACATTTTGATATTTATGAGGTGCATGCGTAGACTTTACTAATTACAACATTTAACTACGAACGGTTTAAAATAAAAATGCAGAATAGCTGCATCATTCATTTTGAGTCGCTGGCGTTGTTCACATTCATTTCTCATCCACAGACTCCTTAGTTGTTTCTCTCTTGGAAATTTAAAGAACAATGTAGTTACGAGACGTGTTGCAATAATTTTCTTTTGCAACCAAAAACACCTCATGTACTCATTTCAGTTATAAAACGATTCCAACTAATGAATTCTTTCAATATTCCATATCTCAATCATCAGTTCCCACATACTCATAAACTTATGGATTTTTGAAAAAACATCATTAGAGATGCTTTGAAACATCTGTTCATAAACGTATTAAACAATTAAATACATCTATAATGTACATTTTAATGACGTGAGAGACATTTAACAAATCCATTTGTGTATTCTTTAACAAATTGAAAGGAAACACCAAAACGATGTTATTTCGATCTATTTGGCGCATACCTCCCTACAAATACTTTAAAGAAAAAAAATAGAGCTGTTTTTGAGAAAATCTTTCATTTAATATTGTTCATATTTCACTACAAATTGCTCAAAAACCACTAATATTGTGAAGTATGTATGTAACATGTAATATGTAAGTCGTCAATTAAAGTACTAATTGTGGAAAATATGTTTTGCTTTAATAAAATCTCTATCTTCAATAATGTAGTTGTACAAGGGAGTCCAAAAATGTCACCGACTACGCAAGTTTTCGTTTACGCACTATTGAGTGGAGAACTATCCTGCGCGACTCCACGTGTGCACATGTGCACGTGTGCACACGTGTCTCCATGTTAAATGGATTAGTTCCGCAGGATGCTCCATGAAACTTCCTTTCCTGCGCGCCATGTTTCCCAGTAATTGGTTTACAATATAATATTTAGTACAGTTTTATAATTTGTAAGTATACTCTGTCTGCTCCGGGAGCGGTACTTCGGCTGAAGGGGTCGCAGAACGATACGAGAAAGCTGATGAATATAATTCATTTATTTCTTAAATCTAACATCACCATGCTAGATTTGATATGATTTATTTTCGTGAAAGAGTAGTAAAAAATATGAAGAACGGGAGAAGTACGAATGGAATCTGCACACAGATTCTAGAGTTCTAGATTCTTTACCTCAGTCTTTTACAATACATATGTGTATCACGAATAACAGTACCAATAACGCCAGGTTAGCAACATTTAGAAACTAGAAATTTTCGCTCTCGAGTTACAGAAAACTTGGTGGTATTGGCAAACAACCACAGATTTAATTTTGAGTACTACAAACAAAATATCAACCTAAACTAAGACCCTACTGCTACTACAAGAAAACGGAGAGATCAACAAAATAAGCATATATTGAAGATACATTTTACGTCCAGAAGCAAAACAAGGGGCCATCTCAATGGGTTTGCTCAATGGATCAGGGCAACTGGACAAAAAAACCTAATCGAGACAGAAATCACTGGCCCAGAAGATTAAGTACTTTGTGCCTTGTTATAGGCGTATGTATTCTTTTTCAATTTTTAACTTTTTAAATTTAGTACAAAAGTTAAATTTTAAATAACGCTTTAAATTTACTAAAAACATTTCAAAGTATTAAATTTGGATTTAATTTACAATTGTTTAGGAGTGGTAAAGTCGTAGCCATTTGAAAAGAACCAATCCATAAATTTGCTTCATTATTTTTTTCCCAATATTTAGAATATCGTTGAGAGTATGTACAAGGTTTTAGAAGTAAGTTGCCTTTTGGGTTTTATAACTGTGACGTCTACTCTGGAGTCACTGGAATTAATGTGGAAGGGCAACGTCCTGCTACAATGTTGCAATTTCTATGAAAATTCGCCTAACTCATAACGTTCTTTTAATTTTACTTTTGTTTGCTCATGCTGATTTCAATATTTGGCTAAACAACTACTGATATTTAATAAGAGTGACAATTTGTGACAGAGAATTCATTGATTGGATGTTTGGAACAAAACCTTTGTATAAACAAACAGCTTGAACTTTCTTTACAAACAGTATATCAAACAGTTCTATTGTCTCGGCAGGTGACTGTTTACACTAAATTTTAACTGATTTTCAATAAGTGGAGAAAGGACTATCTGTAGATGCAGATAAGATTCATATAATATTAAAACACTGCAGTCGTGACATATCTGTACCGACTCTCTGCATTTTGTTCGCATTGTGTTGCCCTATTAGGAGGATTGAATCTTAAATTCCATAAGCATAGCATTAACGATATGTCAGAGAAGAGATCATGATACGATTACACAAATAAAAACACTACGTCTACGATGTAATGTATATTTCTAATAGCAGCACCACACACATTCTTTGTTCTTTAATATTATTTTGTATTTGATTCTGTATGGGTACGGAATAAGCCGTTGTACAATGTGACTTAACTATGAGTACCGACCCTCTCAGCATGTTCGTCAGAAAAGTCCAATGGAATTTATAATACTCTGCTATGCCTTTGTTCCTTGCCCGACACAAAGAGGATCTTGCTATGGAAGCGACAGAAAAATTCAATTTCACGCTTCTTGAACAGCTAACTTGGATGCAGACGTTAATTAGTCGTTTTAAGTACCGTATCCTGTCTCTAGAATATGACATTTGCCCCAGATCTCCTTTGTGAAGGATCAACTAATATCATGAAGATGGTATATATTAATTCATTGTATTCTTTTGAGAAGACGAATTATTATTTGTAATAATTGTTGTTGAGTGCAATATTAATAGATAAATTAGAAATGCGCCAAATACTTTTTCATGTTGAGGATATTTCCATTAAGTGATGTCACGAAGTTTAAATGAAATAATGTATCTCCTCATTGTGAACAAATGTAACAGTACAGATGGATTTCTATGCATACTGTCCCCGATCGCTCTCATCCTGTTGGCATGTTGTCTGTTGGTCTGAGGAAGGCGATTAAAGTCAGCTATTCTCTAATTAAAATTTATTTCAGGGAAATTTTTGGAAACTTGACACGAACGACACTTACCTAGGTTTAATTTAGTACCTCATATTTTCCTTATTAACATTAATCAATAAGTAATTCCATTTCGTTCATCCATTTCAGGCACTCCACTTCGTTCATCTTCACCATTCATGCCAATTGCAGCGTTAAAGTTAAAGGTTCCCCACCGATAAGATGGTAAGAAGTTCCCCTCCACCAAATTACATATAAGTGGTTACACTATAATTCTAACATAAAAATAATATTTTGAAAGGTTTCTTAGCCCCCGTCCCACCACCCACACCCCTATACACCCAAAAAAGTGTTTTTTTTTTATTTCAATTTTTTTCGACAACTTAACACTATTTTATCAGACTGAAAAATATGATAAATACGAACACAATTTTAACTATCAGAAAAACATTTTTCAATATTTTCTCAGGTCCAAATTCAAACACAAAAAATATTTTCAAAAACAAAATATCAAGAAATATTTTTTACTGTGTCTTAGAAGCCTGGAACAGTCTCGAAAAAAATGTCAAAATTTTCTCTTAATATACAAATTGTTGCGCATTTTTTCAGATTTTTTCGATTGCTGGGCTGCAGATAAAAAAATAAAAACCATTTTCCCGCCTTTAAAACCCTGGACTTTCAATATACTTTGAAAATGACTGCAACGGTTCTGTGCATTTATTTTAGTGTTTATTATACATTTGTATACATTGTTGCAGCACCCAATGAAGTTCTGATTTGACCATTTGACCATCTTATCCGGGGGGTCCCTTTGCATAGGTCTTCGATCAATCAATACCCTTCAGACCAATTGCAGGTCCTTGCATCACAATCAAAATACGACACAATGCCGAACAACTCTGAAATGGCCAGAAGTCCAGTCGGTTGGTCCTTGCACCCACTCAGTCCTTTCATCGCTGCGAGGTCGAGAGGTCGAGCGAGCGGCTGGCCACAGACGGCCGTCGTTTCACGGCCATAAAACTTTTCTCCGCTCCGTTGCTTCGCCCGCCCTGCCCTGACCCGGCGCGGCGCGGCGCGGCGCGGCGCGGCGCGGCGGCTGGTCAGCGCTGTCCGGAGCAGGCGGCCGCAGTGTTTTATTTAATCCCGCATTGCTGCGCATTAGGCGACTCCAATTGAGCCACGTTTCCACCTCATTCTCCGCCGCCACCGCCCACTCCACAACATGTGCTGCAGCCGCCGCGCCACGCCGCGTCCGCGTCGGTGGCTCAAGCCTATTCGTCGGAAGAGCGCTTGTTAGCAGAAGAATGCGTGCCATGCCGAATCGGTTATGCCAGTGTTGTCAAGGTCGATGCCACGAGCGGGAATCCGTGGCACGAGTGCCACAACGAAATCGCCCCTCCACGCAGTTTCATTAAGCCGCAGAGACAACGCTATCCCTATTGTAAAACGGCGGGGTTACTAATAGTTTCCTTTCCCGAGGCTAGTTTCCGCAGAGAAGCTCGTGCAAGCTACGGAGCCAAGACGCGTGTCACTGCCACCAGTAGAAGACCTCGACACCACTGGGTTATGCCATCAAAATAACAGCCATCACCAGTAATAGGGAAATACACTGATTCAATCTCTGGTTAGTCTAACCTTCATAGGTTTTGACCGGCATTCCCGCAGTGCTGCCATTGTCTCTAGATTGTGAGGGAAGAGTCGTAGAGTACAGGGCATCTGTCTGTTATCCAACCTTAGGATGGAGTGGGGACAGGATACGGAGACCAGGATTACGTGTTGTCCTTGGGCTGTTTAAGGTCTGTTACGGCATCGTCTAAAAGTGAGCGGAAACACAAAAACAAGTCATCAAAGCACTGTTCTCTGCCAATACTCATCCCGTGATAGTCTATTTCAACAGAGTTCCTTATGTCGTATTTCGTTCCCTCAAGTGTGATAATATTCTCTCCAGAGCGCTCAGAACATCTGGAAATTCTTAATTTGATGAGGCTAGATTTTGTAATCGTGTTTTTAATAAAGAGATAGGGAGCTATAACTCTTTGTTTTCACGTCGAATGATGTTGTACGTGTATTTTTGTACCTAGTGGATATGTAGATTAAACTTAGTTACTCGAGACCGGAATAATTTCATTAAATGTTATGATTATACGAAAACACAATACGTTTGTCCTCGATTTGATCTCTCGAATTCCATGAACTGTATGCAACACATAAATTGCCTGTTTTATTCCGACAATTCGGGGAGAAAAAAGTTCATTACGAGTTTCCATTATTGGCCTCCAACTTCCAGGAATACTTTTAATCTTGCTGCCCTTATGGAAATGAAGGCGGCCTATCAATTGCATTGTTGCCGAAAGGGGACAGCCCGCATCCACGTGACGTTTTGTGCTGAAGCCGCGCGCACTCCAACAGCGGTCTTCGCATTGTGGCCCTCGCTGGGACAGGGGAGAGGGGGGAAGGACAGGACGCCGGGGTGCGCAGCGACGGGTTGGCGGCGTTGTGCGGCGAGGCCCCATCGCAAAGGGGGCAACAAACAATTCCGCGCCCTGACGCAAAGAGCTGATAAAACAGGTGAGGCGGTGACGATGGTGGTGGAGGTGATGGTGGAGTCGGCGGTGGCGGGTGGTGGTGACGGTGGTGGTGACGGTGGCGGTGACGGTGGCGGTGACGGTGGCGGTGACGGTGGCGGGGACGGTGGCGGGACGGGGACGTTGACGGTGGCGGTGACGGTGGCGGTGGCGGTGGCGGTGACGGTGGCGGGGATGGGGACAGTGACGGTGGCGGTGACGGTGGCGGGGATGGGGACAGTGACGGTGGCGGTGACGGTGACAGTGGCGGGGATGGTGACGTTGGTGGTGACGGAGGCGGGGACGGGGGCGGCGGGCGGCAGCGGGGGGTGGTGGTGGGTGGTGCGGTGATGGCGGTGGTGGCGACGACGGTAGCGGCAGTGTGTATGAAATGGTGGCGAGGGCAGCGGCGGCGAAGATCGTGAATGTAGTGGTGGTGGGTGGTGGTGGTGGTGGTGGTGGTGGTGGAAGCTGTCGCTACGGGCGCGTTCATTACAGGTCCTCCGCGTGGGACCGGCATTGTACGTGCGTGCGGTGCTCACGCAGAGAGACTGGCAGCTGGCGCGACGACCGAAGAGGCTGACAATGGGGGTGCGGGAGAGGGTTTCTATTGGGATGATGAAGAGGTTGTCGGGAGAAAGGTGATTTTTGCGAGTGGCAATGAAACTACAAGAAGTTTGCAGTGACGGGCGTAAGACCAAAGAGCTTGAACATAGGCCTCAGTGAATGTCGAAAGGATTGCTCACGTCTGGAGACTGATTAATAACAGTTGCGATGATCAAGGTGACGACGACTACAACAATGTTGATGAAGATAGATGGTAGTTCAGAGTTGATGTGATGGTGCCGATTGGGAAAAAGAACTCAGAAATTTAACAATGACGATTCTGTGAACTTGAAGGTGACACAATAGAGCCTTTAGAGAACTTTCAGACTTTTAATGACTACAGCTCAAACATTTAAGGAATAATATAATTTTATTACCTAATGGAATTTGAAAATAAATTTCAAATCATTATTAGATTGTTTTACTTCTTCGCAGCACAAATAATACTGACTACTATTATATTCCCAAACGTGTATATTTAAGATAAGAAAGAAAAAAAGGCACCGAGATCTTTCCGTCTGAGAGTAGCCACGGCACTACGGCTTTAGCGATCTCAGCTATCCAAACCGGCCATCGTCATAATTTTTCGTTTGTAATTGTACTCTTCTGCCACCAAGTTGCATGAACCTACCTGCAGCAAATAGATAATATATCTACCTACATATCTGATATGTACTGTTTGTATCTATGTATCTATTTATTCCGGTTACCAGGAGAGAGGCTCAGTGTATCACTGACTGTCACTGCAGTCCCCTCTGACCCGGAGGACCTAGATTCGAGTCCCGACGACAGGATTTTCGGCACGAGCTTGTCAGCTAGGTCGAAGTCACGTCGCTGCCTGGAGGAGAATTCTAGCGGCCGCCGGCTGTGATCGATAGTTTTCGTGGTTTCTCCATCAACATCAGCGAATGCCGGAGCACTACCCTAACAAAACGAGCTATGACCGCGAGCGATCTTTCCTGTCTCTTCCTTATCCTATCCTCACCCCTTCTCACACACACACACACACACACATACACATACGCGCGCGCGCGCGCGCGCACTACACAATCACACATGCCGGAAGACGGTGAGGAGCTTAGAGCTTGTCCCGGCTGAGGTGGTTGAACCCGCTGGTGGGAGATAACCTTGTTAGGGGAAAAACCCTAGTAGTCGATGGTAAGGTCCGACGCCGGACCTCGGCTCCAGGGAGGAAAGCGCCTCCATCTCCGATGAAAAACACGGACTACATTACGGGACTAATGACACTCAGTAGTTGACTCGCCTGGAATCACGAACACTCAATCAATCCGAAGAGTACAATTAAGCACCATTGCATTGGCATAAACTGGCAGAGAGTACGAAGGTTTGGGGAACACGCAGACCGACAGCTCACATGAAACGGCACTAACTAATGGAGAAGCGTCGCAAGCTCCAGAGCTCAGTCGGCGGTGACAACGCAAAGGCAGCGAGCGCTGCGCGGGGGAGGGGCGCGCGGGCGGTGTAATTGCTGCGGGGCGAGGCGAAGGGGGCGTCGGCGCGCGGGGCGGCGAGCGGCGCTGGGAGGGCGGCGCCGCTGACAGCGTGTGGCAGCTTATGATACGGACTCCGAGCGCGCGACTCGAGGGGGCGGCTGAAAACGGCGCGTGCAACTCGGAAACGGGGAAGGAGCCGCCGTACAAGGAAGGCATTGTGGGCGTCCCTCTCGACGAGATACGACCGTTCCTATTAAATTCTCGACACATGACATTTACTCTAGGATCCAAAACGTGCCCTTTGGAATTTTTAAGACTTTTTTAAGAACTTTTTTCGTGCGATGTCTTCAACTGAAATCATTTGACCGCTAGCGGGAATGATTGGTACGAAATGCTATAGCTCCGAGCAAAATCTATATCGATTATCGGATTTAATACATACGTATATAAAAAATGCTATTATTGCACATTTTAGATATGATCGGGAGATCGAAGGATACGAATTGCGACCTTAGGAAGAATTTTCAACACTAGCTAGGTGGAATTCAGCCGCTGTCTGCAGGATGCTTTTTGTGGCGGCTACTCTGGTAGTTTTCCGGGGTTTCTCCGATCAATACCAGGCGAATGACGGAGCAAGACCCTAACAAATGGGCCATGGACCGCGCGCGATCTATCCTTCCTCATCTTTGTCTTATCCTCACCGCTTCCTTACATACGCACATGTACACGCACTACACTACCACACGTAGCGGGGCAAATCAGGTGCTTAGAGCTTGTGCCGGCCGGGGCGGTGTGCGCCGCTGGGGGAATTCTTGAATGGGGAAAGCCCTGCAAGTCGAGGTGTAGGTCGGTTTGATCCAGCAGGGAAGAACACCGCCACCTCCCGTAATAAAACATTCACTACATGTACGGGACTAATTGCCATAGCCTTTGACGCGCCTGGACAACAAAATAATCAATGAAATTTGTCATCATCATATTTGCGAGTGGAACTACACCATGCGGCGTCTCTCGCCTCCAAGCTTCCACCTTCTTCTATCTTGCAATCATCGTCCTTCATGCATCTATCTTGCATTGCCTGCCTTACTCGATCGTTCCAAGAGAGTCCTTGGTCTTCCCCTTGTTCTGTGCAGGTGAGGTCTCCAGTGCCAAATTTTCTTTGTCCATCTTTCTTCTGACATTCTTCTAAGATGTCCATACCACTTTAGACGTCTGCCTTCTATCGGGTCAATAATGTTAATGGCGATTCCCATGCGTTGCCTAATTTCCTCATAACCCTATCCGTCGCTTTATATTACAGCTACGCCTCCAGAACTCTATCTCCATTGCTTTTAATTTACTTCATTCCTTTTAGAAATTTCCCACACTTCTGAGCCATACAGAGTAATACCTTCAACAATAGTTTTATATATTCTGTTTTTACACTGTTTTAATATTTTTGTTCCAATGTGTGTAGCTGTCGTATTGCAACCTTTCCCTTAGTTATTCGTTGCTTTATTTCATCATCGCTACCCCCCACGGTTAGATATTGTTTGTTCCTAAGTATTTGTAAGAATGGCAGCACCTTACAATAGACCCATCTTCCATCATCAAGATCTCGCCCTACTCCCCTATCACCATATATTCAGTCTTCTTAACGTTTATTTGCAATATTGCCATTCCTATATTCTTCATTCAGCTTCATTATCACATCGTCTTCATCTTGAAATTATTATAGATGTTAATATTTTCACTCAATACAATTACGAAATAAATTTTGAATGATTAGACGTACTGTTCTGAGGCATCAAATATGCTCGGACGAGATATGATAGAGCGTTCTTAACGTGATGAAATGCGGCGGGTATTGTGCGTAGTTCTGAGTCTGTCAGACAATGATAATTATTCCGGGCGCGTCAACTACTGAGGTCATAAGTCGTAAGCACCTTCTCGAAGGTGGCGATGATTCTTTTCCCGCTGGATGGCGAGATCTGGCGCCGACCTACCGTCAACCAGCGGGGCTTTCCCCAATCAAGGTATCTCCCACCAGCGGGGCATCGCCCCAGCCGGGACCAACTGTAAGCTTCCAACTGTATTCCAACTTCCAGCTGTGTCCCTCCGTGCTCCGGCATGTATGGTAGTGTAGTGGCATGTTAGTGGTAAGTGTGTGTGTGTGTGTGTGTGTGTAAGAGGAGAGGGATAGGACAAGGAAGAGGAAGGAAAGATCGTACGTGGCCCGTTGTTAGGGCACTGCCCCGGCATTGGTGTTGATCGGAGAAACCACGGAAAACTACCGATCAGAGAAGCCGGCCGCTAGAATTCTCCTCCAGACAGCGACTGAATTCGACCTAGCTGACACGCTAGTGTCGAAAATCCTGCCGCCGTCGGGACTCGAACCTAGGATCTCCCAGTCATAGGGACTGCAGTGACATCAGTTGATGCCACCGAGCTATCTCTCCCGGTAAGATAATTAGAAATGAATAGGAACCTTACCTTCCTTTCAGTAATAAGTGTTAAGTGGCAAATTAGGTTGTCTATTTTTCTGGCCGTGAGGATAACTAATTGGTATATGGAAATCAGAATAATTGATTTTAGCCTTCGAAGCGTTTATCTGATTCACTTGATTTGTACAAGTGAATCAGATAAACGTTTTAATACGATAATTACGATATATAGACGTTTGTATGTCTTATAAAATGTGACTTACAAAATAATAAAAAGCAAGAAAGATTCTGAGAAGAGTGTCAGATAGTAAATATAATTGTTTAGAAAGTTCTAAAATATATAGGGGATTGCAGTTACAGGAATTTTCTTCCCCATTTTTCCTCATTTCATCTCAATTCGCAAAATGATATCTCAGAAGATATGTGGTTTATTTACACGTTTGTACTCATAATTCAGAGCAACAAATTCATCAAAATGTATTAAACGATACTAAAACGATTGGTTTCCACGTTCTCCAACACGTTACACCCATTTACACGAATGTCTTATGGCCAAGCTATCAGTAACGAAAACCTAGACCTTGCATTTGTACGCTCTTTTCGCCCCGGAAACTCAGAGGACGTTGGCAGCAAGTGGGGACGGAAGTTCCGGAAGAAGCTGACGCCGACATCGCGTGTCAAAAGGCAGGCGGCCTTGGCAACGCCCTCGTCTCCGCCCTCCTCGCCCGCCACGCCGCGCCGCGCCGCGCCGCCGCCGTCGTGTTTTCTTCTGCCGCGTCTCTGCCCTGGCGAGCGCCTGCACGTTGCCTCATTGTGCGCCGCCCCCTGCGGACGGAGGGCACCGCTGGCGCGCCGTCGGCCAGAAATGGATGCGAGCGACACAAACGCTGGAGGCGCGAGACGACGAGGTACCATTGGACTGCGTGATATCCACGGACTTCGTTTAGGTATGCGTTTGTCGTTCCATGAAAAAGTGAAGCTACGTCAAATAGAAATTCCATTTTGTAGGTATGTCGCTGGCCGCTCAACAAATTCATTTGCATGAGATCTTTCAGTCAGCAAATTCACACACCTAACTGTACAGTTTATATTTTTCGAACATTTCGTGAAGTCTGTGAAGTTTTTTGTTCAATACTGTTTTGATTAATTAGCAGCGGATAAATATTTTGTCCACGGTGCTCTATCAGATATACAATCTTAAATAGTTATGCAGATATTTTAATGAATGAAAATAAATATTTATTAAACTAGCTTTATCAGTTTAAAATATGCTACCAGCAAAATAGTTGTTTCAAACATTAATAGAAAGAATATTTTGTATTTATTCTTTTATTCTATTTATAGATGTTTCATGTCATTGGTTAGATAAAGACGGTATGGAATAGCTTTCAAATTAAAATATTACCACATTTTCCCTATACATCGTGTCTATCTTCACACAGCATTAATTTCATTTATCATTGTTTATATACATTTGAAAAAGTCTCTCCAACGACACTTATATAAGAAGAAAATGGAATAAACAGAAGATTTACTCACTTCCTCGGTTTTTTTTGCTGTGTCCGTTTATCGTTAGTTACTTTTAAGGGACACACGAGAAAAAGGATTCTGTACTATTTTATGCTAATGCTCCACCCAAATCCCAGCAGCCGTATACAGCAAAACTCCGGTAATAGACTTTTTCCACGCACCGCAAATTTCCGCCTTTATGCTTGAGACTTCACTGCGGAAGAGAAGAGCACCACCAGGATGGACGCATTCCCCCGCGCTGGAGAGGCCTCTGCAGCAGGAGCCCTCCCTGCGAAAAATTCCTCAGACTAATGAGAAGAAGCACTTTTCAAACTTAACTTTTTTCGATCTCATTGTTTACGATTTTGCTCCGTAATAGCTTTCGTCATTAAATAGCTGATACTTCTTACACTTTACTTCTCCCGATTGGAGGTAGATGTAGTCACGGGAATACGAACAGCGAAGAGGTTGTAAGCACGCTGCTTCCTAGTACCGTCTTTTTGTGCTCGCTATCGAGCCATCATACGTTTCTACGAGGCTAAATTTACACGAGGTTTTTTTAATACGTGTACAATCAGCGTTAATATATTTTCCTCTTCACAAAAAACACGAATCAGGTAGTGATGTAAGATAATAATGTAATTCATGTACTGAATGTGGCAATTCTTAATTGCGGGAGCAAATAACGGCACAATGTAATTCGGTAATCGGGTCAATACTAAAACATTTCTGTTCATAAATTCTTGGTAAATTTGAAACATAACTGGATTTTACTTTTTTCCCCGGATATTTTTGCTTCATAACGAAGACAGATCTTGTGTGGTAACGGAGGAAGATGCATTCACTTTACATTTTGTCGCCACTGAATATTTCTTCCTTTCATCTTAATACTTTGACATTTTACTTTTCGCCCTTGCGAATGTATGAAGAGAATGTATTGTAATAGTGCGCACGAAAATGGTGAATTATCGAGAGAAAACTCTTATATGTTGAAAACCAATGTTTTTAACGTACCAGGTCATGTCCAAGAATTGATTACATTTATTAACCAGAATATGCTGTTACAAAATCTCGTAAAGCAGGTAACTTAAACATGTGTTTAGCACCTGTGAAATTATCCAGGAGAATACTGACCTGAAAGTTAAATTTTTAAATATTCGTGTTCGTCGAGATTAATATCTCAAAATGTATTTCAAGTGTGACTTTCCTTGACATTCATTGTATAAAAAATGCATTAACATTTATTTTAACCTCGCTTGTAATATTTCCATATTTCGTAGTCATTTGTGGAGTTAAAGATTTGTTTCGAATCACAGAGGGTCGATCGACAAGAATGTCTTTCCAGGTACGAGTATTAGAACGTGATCAACTGAGTAATATTTCGAAATTTGGAAAGTATTGTACATGAGTAGGACGAATAATCATGTAGATTTAATAATCATATAGAACATAATCATGTAGAATCATGTAGATAAATAATTACGTAAACCATAATTGAAGATCATGGTAATAGAAAAGAAAGGATATTCTCTTTCCTTAAAACAAACTATTTTTCAATGGAATGAAAGAGCTTACTTCGATTGGAGAAAGTTTACAGTCAGTAGCTAGATGAGTTTTGTCTCTTAGGCGACAGATTAGAAAGCGGCTACTTTGTGATATACAATGTGGCAAAAACAATACTTTTATTAAACCAATCTTTTAGGATTATTTCTAGATTTACTGCTATGTTATGTGAAATATTAAAAAAATAAATCTAGTGATTTTACTGCATTCCGAGTTTGTGTTTACTCGCTTTATATTTCTTTTAAATTTCGTTGTTAGATTAACTTTTTAACATTTATTTAATTTTCTGAGTATTGCGAACGAGTTTGTACATTTATGTTTCCATAGATATATTCATGTGTCTCAAATAATATTCAATGTTATTTCATATACTAACGGTGTATTTTAATGCTACGCCGATTGTGTGAACGTTAAATGTTCTAGCGTTAGTAAAAAATTCTCGTTGTCAGTAATAAAGCAATTCTAATAGAGGATTACCTAACAAAAATATGTCTCTTTGAAGCAATTCGTCAAAATGAACACCGATATGCGTGTCACGATATTGTCCTGCACCGCTCAGATTTATAAACTTCAGAGTTGGGTATTCTCAATACCCATCAAGGTGCACGCTCCTTCGGACAGGCATCTGGATAAGGCAAAACTCAAACTCGACCTACATGGCTTTCTTGAAAACTTGATTGAGTGCTCCTTCAGCTAGGAGGTACCAGCCCTGACGTCCGTTGAATTAAAACATACATCAATCTCTCCCGGACAGGGCGAGTCCCTATGCAACTTCCCTGAATTTCAGAGCGACGTTTTCATGAAGAGTTCAACTCAAAGAGGGCAGCTGGGTCCTTGTGGAGCCGAGAAACCGGGCAGTCGAAAGGGAGTTTTCAATTCCCAGCAGAACTTTTGTACGTGGAACCGAAGTCCAAATCCGGCTCGGAATCGGAAGGCAAGCCATCCTCCCCTCTGCGGCTATACACGTGAGATAAAAACGTGCACTGTTTAGTGTCTCTCTACAAGTGGGGAACAATACCTGTTGGGAGATGCTCTATGCTCCCGAATGGTCTCCCGACATACGTGATCGTGTAGTGCATGTGTAGGTGTAAGTGAATGTAAGTAAGGGACGAGAAGAGAACAAGGAAGAAAAGATCGCGCGC
>JAHLJT010009436.1:255484928-255668767 GCA_031308135.1 Acheta domesticus | reverse complement strand
CCAATATTATTCCTTATCTCTAAAATGTAAACAGTTTTTCTTATAATACCTATAGCAAATGAGCCATTATTTAGATTTAAAAAACAACTCAAATAATACTTCATTAGAGATTTGATAGTAGGTAATTTTTGACTGAAAAAATTAAAACAAATCAAATTTTAAGCAATTATTAATATAAACACTTAAAAATAACATTTGTGTAAAAAGTAAATAAAACTATTGAAAAATCGTGTTCTAAAACAAATCAGATTGCCAAATCCGAGTGATCACCAAACAAGCTCTCCGATATTTCTTCTTTATCATCTCATCTTGTAAATCTCGTATTAGGTGTGAATTCTCTTAATATTTGATTCATTTGTCTAGAAAAAGTCTTAAAAACAAAACAAAACAAAAATTGCAACTTTGAAAAAAGACAACACAATCCTGGGGTCTCCAGCAAACCGCCAAAGACACTTCCGCACTATTACTGCGAGGTTAGTAGTACTGTTGGAAGGTGGCAACTGTGCAAATTCTTCCCAAACGTACAACTGAATTTACATGGGAAAAAGTATCATAAATATTTATTTTCTAATTAAACTTATGTAACGAAATTTGGTTGGGGTCCCAATAGACCCCAGGGTTACATTTAAAGGCGAAGTTGGGGGTTTTAAGTTGCGTTTAGTTATCTTAACATTTTTGCTTGAATATAAGTTTGAGTTTATTATTATTTTTGATTTATAAATATTTATATAATAATATTGTGCAGTTACTTTCATTAGTTATGATGAATATTATAAGTATGATGTCCATAAGATCTCCGAATTTCGGTATTTAAACATTGCAACAGTTCAAATATTTTTCGAATCTATCTTCAAGGGCACCATTCAAACCAAGAAGTCATTCCCGGTACAATTTTTCTCTCAATTTAGACATTCACTTTCAAAAAAAAACAAATTTAAGGAGTTGTAAGAGGGTGGAAAAGTGTCGGTATGACCACATCCCCATTAGTTTAATTAGATAATGGTTTGTTGTGTAATATTTGATATATTTATATACATTATTTATATATATTATTCTATACTAGCTGGTTCCGTTTTACTTTCAAAAACATTGTTAAGAAGTGCAAATTGCTTCATACTGTATCCAACTTAAACGAAAGAGCCCTGATCAGCTTGCTCCATCGTAAAGGCCTCATAGTGTACTCGGGTAACACACTAACATTGCTGTGCGTTCATTAACACACACAAAGGCTTAGACTCATGCCATTAAACTGTATAGATTATCATCTATTCATTATATGTTTAAATATTTTTCAGAATTCTGCAAGTTTTCTGACCATCAGAACTGAGGTGTGGGACCTCCCCATGACCCAAGAAGTCTTATTTTGTAGATTATGGCCTAAGAAGCAGATATTAGAATGGTTGATATCCGTATTTTTTTAACGATCTCATGTCCTTCGTCTACTGCCTCGCTTCCTCGTTCTGTTTCCGGAGACGCTGTTTCCCCCATGACCCAATACACTGATTCGCAGTGCGCGTCCGCGAGGGTCGACGCGCGGGTGATCCGGGCCACGTGCGACGGAGGGGAGAGTGCCTGTGACTCACCGTGCGGCATCGAACGCGCCCCCCAAACACAGTGCTTCAAGAGGGGTGTCGTGTCCGACGCACCCCTCGCTTTTTTCCACCCCACCCTCGTTTCCACCCCTTCGTACTTAACCCGACAATAATATTAAACGGACAGCACATCGATCTTCATACTGCTGCATGTGCTATCACGATGCATTCTGTTGATATTATTCTCACGTTCCCTGCCTATTCATGCGCGTAATAGCCCGCAAGTGAACTTTTTTAATATCGCTAAAGTTCATCTGTCATAAATTCGTCGTTTATCTTCGTTTGCGGTGATACGGAGGGAAACATAAAAATACATAAAAGCAGAAAGGAAATTGCAACCACAAAATGATAACTATTGTCGACCATTTTATTCGTCGGATGGCGATAAGAGGGGATAAAACGAGTAATCAAAACATTATTCAAAGTATGTAAATCTTTAAAATGATAGTTAGTGCAATTATAAGTGAGAACGTTGCCTTGTGTGAAAAGTAATGAGATAGGCAACATCTATCACGCAATGTTGTTACAATGAAAAGTGATGTTTAACGACTCAATAGTTCCTGAGGAATAAAAGTGTAATTACACCTTTATCGTTTATTAAAACTCGTGCAGAGCCCATATTGTAGAATCTGATGATGACAAATAAACGAATGAAAAAGAAGCATTCCTGCGCTTACAATGCTAAACGAGTGGACACCACACTAATTTCTGGTTAAACGGTTTTTTCAAATAGCTGATAGTTGACTTATTTTATTTATTATCTATTTATTTATTTACTTTTCACTTGGTATCTCATTTTGACTAGTTTTAGAAAATAGGATGGAATTGTTCACTAGATTCGGATGAATTGTCCTCAACAACGAATTCTACTCTTACTATATCAAGAAAATTCCAAACGTAAAAAATCTCAAATAATTTTTGGACATTAGGCCTTAATTGTGTAATACTGTTTATAAATAATACATTGAATATTACATGCTTTCACCTGTTTCAACTAGTTATATGAAAATAGGAATGAGCATGTATTGGGATAATCCCCATCAATTCCACCTCTAATTGTAAAATTGTATTCAATGTAAAATTGTAGCCCAAATTGTAAAATTTTATTAATTTCAATTTTCTTTGAAGAGGTCAGATTGATTTTGCCGAAACGTTAGGAAAATAAATTATTACGTTTGAATTCTACGTGTTTTAGACTTTGACACACTTGGTCGTTTCAATTACTTCAAATTTTCCTTAGAATTAATACAGAAGTGAGAATTCTTTGATAATTAAAAGGAAACATCTGTACATGGCGATGAGAAACACCATGAACCCATAGCATCAAGTATTAATAATTTCACCAGGATCCGAAAAACGGCGTCGATGCCTTGAATCACAACACGTCAGTTACAATTCAATTGGAAAAGGCGCCAGAGGGGATCTGAAAGACGAACACAATTCCGCAATTGAGCGGGCGCGTCTTCCACTCCAGCGAGCAAGGCGCTCAGCGAAAGCGAGATCTCAGGAAGCTGCTCGTCAGGAGACAAGAATTGGAGATGCGATGCGAACGCTACGCCAGGCAAGCATGGGGATAAAAGCGATGGAAAATGCGGCGACATCGAGCAAAAAATGACAACGAAACAAGAAAAGGCAAAAAGCGGGAAAGTGAAGCATGAAAAAGGACATGGTTGCAGACGCTAGGCTAACCATATTGAGAAGGGTGGAAGCTGGGGCGAAGAAGGGAGGTAGGCAACGCTGACTGCAACACGTGACAGAGAAAGGCCCAGCATCTAGAAAAGTACAACATGAAAGAAATGGGCGTGGTCACTAACACTGGAGCGGTGATACTCAGAACTGTTGGTGGAGTGATCAAACGTATTAAGCAACTCCGAGTGAAGTAGCAAAGCAAAGAAAACAAGCGTGAAAATGGACGTGGTTACGGATGATGATGCTAGATTGACGGAAGAACGTAACTAATAACGCCCAGTGGAAAGGGTGGAGAAACGGGCATGGCAAAAAGCGAAAAAAAAGGAAAAAAAAAACAATAAAAAAATGCTCAGATGACGGTGCTGAGACGCGCGAAGGAGACGAGTGCAGTGGCCGGGAGGGCGCCAGGGGCCAGGGGGCGCATTGAAGCATGCCATCGGAAGGGAGGGGAGGGGCAGCGGGCTGCGACAGACGAGTGTCTTCCAGTTTTACGGCGGGGCGCCCCGGGCTGACTCTGCGGTCAGCGCCGCCTGTCGTTTTCCCGTCCGCTGCGCCGCGCGCCGCCTCCGGAGCGCGCAGCGCGGATCGCTTTCCCTCGTTCGCGAGGTGGAGCGCAGTGGGCCCGTTGCTCGGGGCGAGAGCCAGAGACCGAGGGTGCAGTGGCCGCCCTCTCAATAGGTCGCATGTCAAATCTACAGTAGTTTTCAGAAAGAACGAAAAACGTTCCTACCTCTCCATATCTTGACAGTCGCTTTCACAAATTTAGAAGCTTGCTATTCGGTTTTCCATTACTTCCTGGCAACCCTGATCGGTAGTTTTCCGTGGTTCCTCCGATCAGCATCAGGCGAATGCCGGAGCAGTACCCTAACAAACGGGCCACGGACCGCGCGCGATCTTTCCTTCCTCTTCCTCGTCCTATCCTCTCCTCTTACACACACACACACACTAACACGCACTACACTTCCACATGCCAGTCGGGAGCTTACAGCTTGTCCCGGCTGGGCCGGTTTCCCGACGTCCTGGAAGTTAGCAGGTCCATTTCATCCAATCACAAACCGCATAGCCCATAATTTGCCGCTTTTTGCCGTTTTTGAGATGCGAAAACAAAAAATTTGTCGCGAGCCATTTTCCCCCAAAAATCAGTGGTCCTGCTAACTTCCAATGGAAGTTAGCAGGTCCATTTCATCCAATCACAAAACTGCATAGCCCATAATGTTCAGTTATTTTGCCGTTTTTAAGATGTGAAAACCAAAAATTGATATCTTCATTCTTTCAAAAAATATTAAGAATTAAAAAACATTAAAGATACGTTCAATATAAGAGCGCAATCAAAGAAGTAAAAGGACGTCCCCCGTACAAAATCACACATAACAACTCATAATCGACGCCAAAATTTCCCGAAAACTAGTGAAAAGCAAAATCTATAATAAAAAATTTGCCGCCAACCGGTTAGACACAATTACCAGGGTTCGAATCCCAGATATGCACCTCTTAAATTAACCCCATTCAATAAATAGACGCATTCTCTAGTACACCATTAGCTTTAACAATTCATACTGTGCGCCGAAATTAGCACTAACCAAGTGGCAAACATAATCATTAATAAAATAATTTGCCGCGGATCGGCTAGTTTAAATTACCCGGGTTCGAATCCCCAAAACTTACATTTTGAAAGCCCCTTTCAAGGAAACGCGCGGTGTCTCCAAAACCATTAGCCATAACATTTCATTATGAGAGCCGAAATTAGCTGCATGAAAGTGTAAAATATAATCTGTAATCAAAAAATTTGCCGCGCACGGCTGAGTTATAGTTTCCCGGGTTCAAAATACCAAAATTTTATCTTTGCGAACGGCCTCTTTCCAGAAAATCGCGCAGTGTCTCCTAAACAATTGAACTTAACAATTCCCGCTCTGCACCGAATTAAGCTGTCAGTAAGTGCCAACTACAATATGTACTCCAATAATTTGCCGCGAACCAGTTAGTTACAGTTTCCCGGGTTCAAAATATCAAAAATGTACCTTTTCGAACGGCCTCTTTCCAGAAAAGCGTGCCGTGTCACGTAAACAATTGACCTTAACAGTTCCCGCTCTGCACCAAATGATGCAGTCTGTAAGTGCCAACTACAATCTGTAAGCAAATAATTTGACGCGAACCGGTTAGTCATTGTTTCTTGGGTTTCTAATTTCAAAAATGTCCCTTTTCGAACGGGCTTTTTCTAGAATAGTGCGCCGTATCTCCTAAACCATTGACCTTAACGATTCACGTTCTGCGCTGAAATCTCCTGTGAGCATGTGCCAAATATAATCTGTAATCAAAAAATTTGCCGCGAACCGGTTAGTGACAGGTTCTTGAGTTTTTATTTCCAAAAATGTATCACTTCGATCGGCGCCTTTCTAGAATAGTGCGCCGTATCTCCTAAACCATTGACCTTAACGATTTACGTTCTGCGCCGAAATCTACTATGAGCATATGCCAAATATAATCGGTAATCAAAAAATTTGCCGCGAGCCGGTTAGTGACTGTTTCTTGAGTTTTTATTTCCAAAAATTTATCACTTCGATCGGCGCCTTTCTAGAATAGTGCGCCGTATCTCCTAAACCATTAACCTTAACGATTCACGTTCTGCGCCGAAATCTGCTGTGAGCATGTGCCAACTATAATCAGTAATCAAAAAATTTGCCGCGAACCGGTTAGTGACTGTTTCTTGGGTTTCAAATTCCAAAAATATCTCTCTTCGAACGGCCTCTTCCTAGGATAGTGCGCAGTATCTCCTAAACCATTGACCTTAACGATTCACGTTCTGCGCCGAAATCTACTGTGAGCATGTGCCAACTATAATCTGTAATCAAAAAATTTGCCACGAACCGAATAGTGACTGTTTCTTGAGTATAAAATGTTCAACAGTTTAACAGTATAAATGTATAACAGTATAAAATGTTAAGGGCAATGTTTAGGAGACACAACGTCCTTTCCTCAAATAGGAAGATGTAAATTTCGGGAATCCGAACCCAGGTTACAGTAACTAGCATACCCGCGGCATACAGATTATTATTGTCACTAGGCGCAGAGGATGAATTGTTTAAGTTATTGGTTTAGGAGACACGAAGCGTTTCCATTGAACGAGATCATTCCAAGAGATACGTATTTAAATTTTGAACCCGGGATACTGTAACAAAACGGTCCGCGGCAAATTTTTTGATTACAGATTATATATATCATTTGTTCACACCTGATTTCAGAGCAGAATGCGAGTTGTTTAGATCAATAGTTTATATATTTATTTATTTATTTACGTCAAAAACAGTTAAAAACTGCGTATGACGAGCTATGGGGAGAAAGTGAATTTTGTGCACGTTTTCATAATTCTGTGGTCTCTATCCTACACCACATTCTAGTCGAATTTTGAATACAGAAAAGAGAGTTTTTTTCGAGTTTTGTTGACAAAATATTCGCTCCTTTAGGAGACACAGCGCGCATTTCTGGAAAGAGGCCGTTAGTGGAGGTAAATTTTTGGAAATTTGAACCCAAAAAACAGTAACTAAACGGGTCGCGGCAAATTCTTTGATTACAGATGATAGTTGTGACTTGCTCACAGGTAATTTTGGCGCAAGTCGGGAATTGTTAAGGTCAATGATTTAGAAGATACGGCGCACTTTTCTTGAAAGAGGCCGTTCGAAAAGGTACGTTTTTGATCCTTTGAACCCAGGAAACTGTAACTAACCGGTTCACGGCAAATTATTTGCTTAAAGATTGTACTTGGCACTTACAGACCGCATCATTTGGTGCAGAGCGGGAATTGTTAAGGTCAATTGTTTACGTGACACGGCACGCTTTTCTGGAAAGAGGCCGTTCGAAAAGGTACATTTTTGATATTTTGAACCCGGGAAGTTGTATCTAATTGGTTCGCGGCAAATTATTTGCTTACAGATTGTAGTTGGCACTTACTGACAGCATCATTCGGTGCAGAGCGGGAATTGTTAAGGTCAATTGTTTAGGTGACACGGCGCGTTTTTCTGGAAAGAGGCCGTTCGAAGAGGTACATTTTTGGAAATATGAACCCGAGAAACTGAAACTAACCGGTCCGCGGCAAATTTTTTGGTTGCAGATTATAGTTGGCACTTGCCTACAGTTAATTTTGGCGCAAGGCAGGAATTGTTAAGGTCAATGGTTTAGGAGATACGGCGCACTTTTCTTGAAAGAGGCCGTTCGAAAAGGTACATTTTTGATATTTTGGACCTGGGAAACTGTAACTAACTGGTTCGCGGCAAATTATTTGAGTACATATTGTAGTTGGCACTTACTGACAGCATCATTCGGTACAGAGCGGGAATTGTTAAGGTTATTTGTTTAGGTAACACGGCGCGTTTTTATGGAACGAGGCCGTTCGAAGAGGTACATTTTTGGAAATATGAACCCGAGAAACTGAAACTAACCGGTCCGCGGCAAATTTTTTGGTTACAGATTATAGTTGGCACTTGCCTACAGTTAATTTTGGCGCAAGACGGGAATTGTTAAGGTCAATGGTTTAGGAGATACGGCGCACTTTTCTTGAAAGAGGCCGTTCGAAAAGTAAAATTTTTGATATTTTGAACCCGGGAAACTGTAACTAACTGGTTCGCGGCAAATTATTGGAGTACATTGTAGTTGGCACTTACTGACAGCTTAATTCGGTGCTGAGCGGGAATTGTTAAGGTCAATTGTTTAGGAGACACTGCGCGATTTTCTGGAAAGAGGCCGTTCGCAAAGATAAAATTTGGAATTTTGAACCCGGGAAACTATAACTCAGCCGTGCGCGGCAAATTTTTTGATTACAGATTATATTTTACACTTTCATGCAGCTAATTTCGACTCTCATAATGAATTGTTATGGCTAATGGTTTTGGAGACACCGCGCGTTTCCTTGAAAGGGGCTTTCAAAATGTAAGTTTTGGGGATTCGAACCCGGGTAATTTAAACTAGCCGATCCGCGGCAAATTATTTTATTAATGATTATGTTTGCCACTTGGTTAGTGCTAATTTCGGCGCACAGTATGAATTGTTAAAGCTAATGGTGTACTAGAGAATGTGTCTATTTATTGAATGGGGTTAATTTAAGAGGTGCATATCTGGGATTCGAACCCTGGTAATTGTGTCTAACCGGTTGGCGGCAAATTTTGTATTACAGATTTTGTTTTTCACTAGTTTTTGGGAAATTTTGGCGTCGATTATGAGTTGTTATGTGTGATTTTGTACGGGGGACGTCCTTTTACTTCTTTGATTGCGCTCTTATATTGAACGTATCTTTAATGTTTTTTTAATTCTTAATATTTTTTGAAAGAATGAAGATATCAATTTTTGGTTTTCACATCTTAAAAACGGCAAAATAGCTGAACATTATGGGCTATGCAGTTTTGTGATTGGATGAAATGGACCTGCTAACTTCCATTGGAAGTTAGCAGGACCACTGATTTTTGGGGGAAAATGGCTCGCGGCAAATTTTTGGTTTTCGCATCTCAAAAACGGCAAAAAAAGCGGCAAATTATGAGCTATGCGGTTTTGTGATTGGATGAAATGGACCTGCTAACTTCCAGGACCTGGTGCCCCGCTGGTGGGAGATACCTGGTTGAGGAGAAAACCCCGCGAGTTAACGGTAGGATGGCACCAGATCTCACCATCCGGCGGGGAAAAGATTATCGCCACCTCCCGGGAAAAAAAACACGCACTAAACTTACGGGACTAATGACCGAAGTAGTTGACGCACCCGGAAACACGAATCAATCAATCATTACTTCCTCGTCTTACGACTTATTGCAACTGATGTAGTTCTCTTGATTGATCACAATGGTGTAATAAAAAAAATGATTTTTTGACATACGACCTATTGCGGTTACCACGACGCCACCGCCGCTCTAATCTCTAACGCACTCTTCCCCAAACCTCTTTCCTTTTCGCATGCTTGGCACATCCAAATGCTTTCGTTTGTAGAAGTAGAATACGATTAGCAATGTCATGATCTGCGTTTACAGAAAGAACTGTAGGCATTCTTTCAGCGTTTGTAGTAGAATTGTACTACGTAGGTCTACTGTACGGTTCAGAAAGTTCTGGAGACTTTAGCAATTTATTGTACTGTAAAACGTTTTGCGAATGAATTGCTACTTTCTTTGCACTTTAACGGAATTTTAGTAACAAAATATGCAATTATTACGTTCCTCTCTTACTGCATTATCTCCCGTTTGTGATATATTTATATCCATAAAAATTCCTGGGTCATAAGTTGCATCTTTAAACTACTTTTTGCCTCAACTAGATATATTGGTATCTGTACAGAGGTCCGGTGAGTTTAGGAGAGAGACTATTGTATGCTCCTTGGGAAACCAAATCTCATGTAAGCGTAACATCCTTAAAACCACACAGTTTGTCTCGTTAGTATATTGAAAATGCTCTCTTGGTTTTGATTCACTAAACTTAATTCTATTTTCAATTGTATCTTACTTCGTTAACCGTTGAATCAAGGATTGCAACTAGCAGAAAATTAATTCTCGGTGTCGATATAGTGTTTTAAGTACAAACCTTGATATTATTTTCAATAAATGAGAATGGATTTCATGCGGTATTTCCCCGAGATACTGCTTGCACACATGAATAGAAAAGCAATATCGAAATATTATCTCCATAATTTTTCTACGGAGTTTTGCTGATAATAATGGAAGGCACTTTTAATAAATATTACTTACGTTTTAAATCAATAATAAAAGGTTGTACCACATTAAATGAGACAATTTTCTTAGTTCCCAATTTTCGGTTTTGTCTGCAGTTCGTCTCATCGGTGCCATCGTGCTCTGAGTTTCGAGCTTTTCCCCTTCGCTGAAGACGGAAGACTCTGCCAACGCGTCGCTTTTCCTCGGCCAGCCCTCCCTTGGACCCGCCTCCCGCACTCCACGTGGCTTTTTATGTCGCCCGCGCTCTGAGGAAAACAACATCACTGCTGCAGCGCAAGCAGCTTGCGGAGTGGTTTCTAGGAAACAATCCTCTCCTTGTTCCGAGATTTATTTTTCATCGTGGAAAACTCGTTCAAAGTCCTCACCGTATGGAACTTTGCGAGATATTTTTTGCAAGAATTTTTATTTATTATTTCCAAGTTTATTATTTGCAAGAAGTATTTTTTCTTTCTTTTTCTTTTCTCTCTTAATGTAATTTAATGTTTAATGAATCAGTCAGTTTTTTATATTATTATCATTATTTTACCAATTTTTTTTATTTTACCATTATTATTATTACTATAATTAATATATAATTTGCTAGTTATATTACCTTATTATTATTGGTATTAGTGTTCTATGTTACTGAGAGACTGTGTATTTTTATGTTTTTGTAATTAGCGGCCACCAGGTTATACCCAATTGCAGTTTAAATAAATCTATCTATCTATATTTTTCAGTCAACCATGTACCTCGAGTATTCACCGAAAAACAAAAAAACCGTAATGAGGATTTAGCGTAGCGATTTATTTCCGGAGTAGGGCGAGCAATAGCAGTGCGCAGAAGCACAACGCATTCTATATGTGAAACAATCCTCGCGTTCTTCCGATATTTTTTTCCAATTGAAAGAACTCTTTCGTATTGAATTTTCATCATATACACTTTGTGAGTTATTTTTCCGACCACCACGACTATCAAAACGTAGATAAAATTCACTGGAACACTAAAAATCCGCCAAAATTGTCGCAGAAAGCACAGAGAAGATTTAGTTTTGCAATTTCTTTTTCCATAGTGGGCGAGTGACAGCGTCAAGTAACAGTGTTGTATTTGCGGGACACGTTTTCTTTTAAATAATTCTTTAGTTTTTCCCAGATTTTTCTTCCTTTTTCCATTTTAAGGAAATTTTAAGGGATTTTGTTGTCCTTGCAGCATGTAACATTGAAATTTATTTTTCAAGCGACCATGGCTCTCAAGAGAAGATTCAGAATTCAATGGAAAATAGAAGATACGCCAAAACCGTCTCGGAAATCATGGTGAGGATTTAGTGTAGCGATCTGTTTTCGAAACTGGGGCGAGCGACAGCAGCATTAAGGGAAAGTTTATTGCGAGCAGACGTTTCTGATGGGGGAAGCGAGCCCATGGTCCCAACATGCACTGTAATTCAGCAACGAAGGCAACTCCATCGATGGCCCCCTTTATTGGAATTTGCGTCGATTCCCTCCCCCCATTTTTTGCGAAGATTGAGATGTATTAAAGAGAGGGAGACGAAAGAACTCTCAGGAAGGGTGGACGCCGACCGCGGATGCAGTATTTCCTTGCGTTGGTGGGCAACGAAGAACTGCAAGGAGAGAAAAATGGTTCTGAGACATCATCTGTTTAATGAAAGTGGTCGTCTACTCTCAATGTATTTCCGCTCGAATTGAATTCAATGCAGTGAAGTTACAGGTGTCAGAATGAGAAAACTCGCATTTCTTCTGTGTGAGTGATTATATGTCTTCAAAGCATTAAGAGAATTGACTGACAATTAATTCCTGTAAATGAAATTAAGCATCATTGAAGATTCCAAAATCCGTAAGATCATGTACCTCATTTATAAGTTGAGTAATATTTGTTTAAGCACACACACACATACATATATAATTTTCTTCTTCAGGTATATTACTAAACGGAAATGGGAATCAGTTGGCACAGTGGAAGAGATCTCGGGTCCTCTGAAAACCTCTTTCCTCTCGCCCGTCCTTCAAGTCTGGCTTGCAGAGGCGAAGTTCCGATCACATTTATTTGATCTATAAACCATTTTATCGACTACTCTTTGTTCCAGATCAGTAATACTATCATATTTTGTATTTGAAAAATATTTAATTACGGGAAATAAATACTACGTACACAAATACTGTTAATGAAAAGTGCGTTCTATGGTATATGTGATCTGGCCACTAGGATCATATCTGGTTACAGATCTATGAATAAATGTGAAACCTCGCTAATTAAATCACTGTAATTTATTCCCTCCATAAAAAGGAAACGAGCTTGGCTTTTAATCAGTCGCACATTCCAAACAGCTATGTCAATAGGTTTAATTAACTTTAAGGATTATTGTAGACACCACCTCAACGCGTTCATTGCAATATGTTGTGCTGCCGTATCAATTACTGTCCGTAGCCCTCCTCGTTCACTTGGCGGCGCTCCCCGCGGGCCGCTCGCGGATCCCGCGCGCAACGCGCGGCGGAGGGGAGCAAGGCGGAGGCGGCGCGGAGGCAGCAGCGGTGGACATGTGGTGGCGGCAGCGAAGGCGAAAGCGCACATTGACTCTGAGGTGAAGGCGGAAGCGGAGGTGGAAAGGGAGGTAGAAGCGGAGGCGGAAGAGGAGGGAGTGGCGGAGGGGGAAGAAGAGAAAGAGGCGGAGGCGGAAGCAAAAGTAGAAGCTGAAGCGGAGGTGGAGATGAAGACGGCCACGGGGACGGAGACAGACCGAGACTGGCACGGGATCGAGGACGGAGGCTGCATCGGTGACGGAGGCGGGGAGGGAGGTGTAGAGAAGAGTGGGGAGGAGACGGATGCGGCGCTCAAGACGGAAGCTGAGGCAAGGACGGAGGAGAGAACGGTGGCCGCGGCCGAGGCAGTGGCGACGGCGGGAGCGGCGGGGGTGGCACCGGGGAGGGGCGCGCGGGAGGCTTTTTAATAACTGCGCGGCGGCGCGGCTCCTCCGCGGGGCGCGAGGGAGAGGGCGCGGTTATCAAATTGGCGTCGTCCGAGAATCCCCGCGCCCCCTTGCGCCCCGCGGAGCTCAAGGGCTGTTTGGGAAGCTTGATGAGAGAAACGTACCAAGGCGAGAAAAGAGGAGATCGAAGCTTACGCCGTGGTGAAAAAGGGAGAGTAAATGAAGACAAGATGAAGAATGGAGTAAAAGAAAATCAGGGGAGAGCCACATGGAAGAATGGATTACTGAAAATAGACACGATGAGCCAGAGGGCTTAATGAAGTCGAATGAAATATGATGAGATATGAAAAACTCGATAACAAGTAAAAAGAAATTCAAAAATAAAATAAAAACGCGATAAGGAGAGAATCGCTCTCAGGGCAATAATATTTATCTTTACTCCGATGTGCGCATGAACAACTACAAGGGTAATGTTCGTACGAACCTTTTAACGCAAAAAGGAGATTAATACAAAAAAATGTTATAATTTTTTTTCTTCAAAAATAATGATGTTTTCATAGTGTAATACCATCAATATCTGTTATGTCCAACAACTCAGAAAACTAAACAAATTTATTAAAACAAGTCGATATTGCATTATACTCCTCCAACTTTGTATTCCTCAGAATATTTAGATTTTTTAATATCGAATTCTTCAATTAGCAGGCATTTCTAAACATACATTTGATAGCAAATGTTACCTGTGCAATGAACAATTTGAAAAGTGATCACAATAACTGTGCTCCAAAAGAAATTGTAAAGGTAATTGATAGATTAGTTAGTTAAAGAAAAGCCATTATCAGGAGGCACAAGCAGGTTACGTCGATTCAACATGACGCATCCAAGCTAAAACATCGGATTCGATAGAATAGTTTTTCAATTGAGAGAAGAAAAATTAGGAAACCTTTGTTTTAATCAGCAAATCATGAAAAGGGAATCCAATAAATACAACATTTTTACCCGAAAGAGATTATTAGTAAGGTAACCCACAAATCATCTAAGACGTACTATGAATGCTGGACATCTCTAATTTCATAACACCCTTTTAATTAAAAAGTTATACATGAAAAAGAAATTGGCCAAGTATGGGCTGCGGGCTACTTCAGGCAGTTGAGGTGGAGAAGCATCCCTCTCCAGCACGAATAAATTGGAAAGGCTCCGAAACGGAAAGGTGCCCACGACTATTCTAAGCTGAAGGATACAGGAAGGGCGCCTGATGGAAATTCGCAAAGAAAGAGATGCATTTCTGCAATGTTGTCGCCCACAGCGAGGCCATTAAAATTTTTAATCTTTTTGATTTTCTCCCTAATTTTTTACATGTTAAAATTTTTGAGTGATGGAGATAAAAAGTGCCAACGTTCCCAAAATAATGATCATCCCAAATATTTCTCAATTTTTGAAAATCTCAATTCATTGTTTAATACATTTTAGTATTTAACTATTTTAGTTTCATTTACAAGGATTTGAAAATTATGAATGTATACAATATTATTTTTTTCATTTTGTGTCAGTTATAAAATATTAATATTTTATAACACAAACTAACGTATTCATTTGTTTTGCCATTTCGCCAGTATTTTCAAACAACGTTTGCACGCAAAAAGAGAAGAGTAATATTCCCAACGCTATCCAAACTGAAATCTAAAATAAAGTATCGGCTGTTTTATTTTAGAAAATGCTATTGAAAAAGTATTTATTCGTTACAGTTTTATAGCTGCAGTGCTCTTCTTCAGAAAATTCCATAAGAATTTTCAATCAACTTTCGCACGCAAAAAGAGAAGAGCAATGTTTCCAACACATCCGAAGTGATACCTAAATTAAAGTATCGGCTTTTTAATTTAGAAAATTCTATTGAAAAATTATTTATTCGTTACAGTTTTATAGCTGTAGTGCTGTTCTTCAGAAAATTCCACAAGAATTTTCAAAGACTTTTGCACTCAAAAAGAGAAGAGTAATGTTCCCAACGCTATCCAAAGTGAAACCTAAATCGCATTCGTTACAGTTTGTGGCTGTAGTGCTGTTCTTCAGAAAACGTTTCAAAAGTTCGTGCTCGAACGGAGGACGTCCCAGCGCTCGTGGACGACGACCCGGGCGGCGCGGGGCGCGGGGCGCGGAGGAGGGCGCGCTCTATCGGATTAGCGCGGGAGCGCGTCGCCGCCCCCTCCCTCCCCCCCTCCGCGGCACAATGCGCCCAGTCAGCCGTGCGCTAATTTGTTTATCCTGCGGAGAGGGGCGGACGCGTCGCGCCGCGGTGAGGTGCGGAGGGCGCCTAACGTACGAGGCAGCCAAGGCGCCCTAAACGCAATGCGCGCGTGCGCACGCGAGGTGCGTGAAAAAGTGCAAATGCCACGTGGGCACGTCGTCAATCCACGTCATGCGCACGCGGGTTGTAATATTACGGACGAGGGATGTAAACGTCGCAGTTTCTCATCGGCTAGTGTTACGTGCAACTCGCGAAAATCTTTGAGGAGACAAACTTTTCGCAGAAAAGTGACAGCTGGCCCGTTTTATAAAACTGTGTTCGCAGAGTTAGCTAATAGAGGGAATATTGTTATTACGTTTCTGTGTGTACAGCGTGTGAGATAATGTGTATTATCTCGTATAAATTAATGTGAGCATTTCATCAGTGACGTGTTCCCGTAATACATTTTCAGCTTTATTGTTATTACCTGCAGCATTGTAATTGGATTTATGGTGTTATCATTACACAGGATAGTGCACCAAATACCAAGAATAGCCATTTATCCAGTCAAGGGAGAAACGTTATCATATTCATTGAAATTGAATTAGTGAATTGCGATGGGTTCGAAGACACTGAAACATGATATTGCTTGTGAGATACCAGGATTTTCACGTCGCAGCGAAAGAGGGAGGAACAAATGAATCGGCAGACACGAGGAGGGGCCCAAGGAAACTGAAAACGAGCGCAGAGCAGGCTGACAGGGCGCCGCAATGGGGAACTTCTGTAGTTCCCGCTCCGTGAGCAGATGACACCTGATTTCGAGTTCCCTCTCTACTCCAAATGCTTCCCCGCCTCCTCTTAATTTTCTTGCATCATGGGACATTCAGCGAAATCTAATTATTGGGGCTTTACTCCTTAATTTTCCTCTTGAAATAAGATCGCATTTTACGATCTTCTAATATTTCTCCCTCAAAGGAAAGGAAACAGGACCTCAAACATCAGCTTTAACTGAATGTGTTGGGGATATTACGAGCTTTCTAACCAACGGTTTCCCTTAAAACAGAGTACATGCAGAAATTACGTGTAATAATCAATTATGCCCCGTATGTAATTTTTATTTTGTTCTGATATGCTATAATGCATGCACGCCCGCGTGGCGTGCGTGCTGAGAAAGGGTAGCGTTCCTGCTCCCTCTCTGGACGCCTTTGCACTGCTAGTTAGAGCGACGATGTTAGTAATTGGTGGCGTGGAGATAAATCCTGGCCCGGTATCTACGCGACGTGGCGCACCAGTGGATGTTTCATGGAGGTGCGTCGAGTGTTGCAACGGCGGTCTGCGAGGTGAACTGTCGCGTCTTCGTCAGGAGTTCTTGCAGGTGACTGCTAAGCTTGCAGCGACTCAACAGGAGCTGCAAGATTTGAAGGCAGCAACAAGAGTAACAGAGGTGGAGGCGATAGCAGCTACTACGACGCGTCAGGAGGAGGCAGTGACGTTGGTGGCTCAGCCGGTCACAGCGGTCCTGCCAGCAGAGGTGACGTCGCCAACCCCGTCGGCGAGTTCCCCATACGCGGTGTCCACGGCGGTGACGGCATCAAACACATTTGCATCAGTTGTGAAGAATTCAGCGGCAACGCGAAATTCCAAAAAATGTGTTGTGTTCGGTGACTCTATTGTGCGTCACGTAGGTCACGCAAACCTACAAGTAAAATGCTTTCCGGGAATCCGCGTGGAGCAGCTGAAATCGCAAATTGAAGCTAGTGACGTGGAAGCCCCGGAAACTGTTATCATTCACGGAGGCTCCAATAATTTACGGAGATGTCGCTCGTTTGATCACCTCATGGGCGACATCTACGAACTTGGTGTAGCAGCCAAAACGCGCTTTCCATCCGAGCGTACAGTGGTGAGTGGCGTCATTCGCCGCCGGGATGTTTGGTCCCGTAAGGTGGCAAGGATAAATAGGGGCATGGACTTTGTGGCAAAAGCGCTCGGATTCATGTTTGTGGATCCAAATGGGTGGAACTCAGAGAGCTCGCTAGGTCGAGACGGCGTCCACCTCAACCGGAGGGGCGTTGCGGAGCTCAGTGGTCTCTATACCAGAGTAGCTGAATTCTGCACACGCCATCCCGTCGCCCGTTGACGCTGTGAGCGACCGCCGGTCTCGCGTTCCGCGGCCGAATTAAATCTACCGGCAGCGGCGATAGGAGCGGGGGCTGTGAGTTTCACTCCGGTAACGGTGGCTTCAGCGGAGACGTGTGTGACGGTGGAGAAGGCGGAGACGGAGGAGACGACGGAGGCGGCGGACACGGCGGCGGGGACTGAGATGGCGAAGGCGGCGGGGACTGAGATGGCGAAGGCGGCGGCGGCTGTAACGGCGGCTGTGACGGCGACGGTGGCGACTGCGGCGACGGCGGCGGTGACTGCGGCGACTGCGGCGACGGTGACGGCGACGGTGACGGTGACGGCGACGGCGACGGAGGCGGCGGCGGCGGTGACGACGATGACGACGGCGACGGAGACGACGAGGGCGGAGACGACGACAGCGGCAGCGACTTCGAGGAACGCGCCCTTTCGAGAACACTTTCAGGTGAGGAAGGGGTTCCTTAGGTTGTTGCAGGTGAACTGTCGTAGTATAATCAATAAAGAAATAGAGTTTTGGAATCTAGTTGATGTCTGCGATCCCGACGCAGTGATAGGAACTGAGTCGTGGCTAACTGAGGAAATCGGGTCCTCTGAAATATTTCATTCCCATTACAAGACCCTTAGGAGGGATAGAAATAGTAGAGGGGCGGAGTCTTTTTTGCGTCAAAGAGGACATAAATATTAGATGTGGGTCAGTACAGAGTTTGAAATGATGGGAATAGAAATTATTACGTCAGGAACTGTTTTAGAAATTATTGCATGCTATAGGCCTCCGAGCGATGGATATGACATTTTAGATAACATCACTCAGAGAACGGGAAACGAAAATGGCCATCCTATTGTTATTGGAGGCGACTTAAATATTCCGAGCGTAAACTGTGAGGGAGCCGTGAGCGAAGGGAAAGCCCAAAGTCTAGTGAACGGACTGGTTTGGGAAGGCGGTTTTATCCAGGTAGTTTGGACCGGGACGAGACAGGTTGCGATTTTGGATGTCTACCTAATTAGGCGGAAAGAACTTTTCATATCTTGTGAAGTTGTTGAGAGCATTAGTGACCACAAAGCGGTTCTTCTTGACTTAGACGGAAATATTTCAAGGAAAGGCATTACAATAGGAACGAAAGTACGGCAATACAAGAAAGCAAATGTAGGCGGGCTTCAAGGTTTCTTTAGGGAACAATATGACCGCTTTCTAAGAACGAAGGGAGGTATGGAAGAAATATGGGACGTGTTCAAAGATATTATATACGAAGCTTTGCAAAAGTTTGTTCCGTGCAAAATTCTAAAAAAAATCCGGATCCAGAATACTACAATGCAAAAATTAGGAGAATAAAGAGGATAACGAGAAAGGCATTTAACAACTGAAAGCGCAGTAGCGAGCATATGAATATTTTTCGAAATCATTCAAAAGAATTGGAGCGCGAAAAGAAAATTGCTCTGGAGGCATATTTAAAGAATATTCTAGATGGGAAGGGAAATAACTGGACAGGTTTTTATGAATATGTTCGTAGAAGGAAAGGAAATAAAGAGGATATCCCAGTTATTCGCGAAAATGGAAACACGCTAATTACTGATAATCGGGCAAAAGCGAATGCATTTAATAAGTATTTTAGTTCGGTTTTCAAAAATAGTACGGACTATCCATTTATTCAAGGGCCTTCGGTTACGAATCAGTTTAATATTGAAGTAAACGTTCTATGGAATAAAGTAAAATCTACGAAAAATGGTAAGTCAAGGGGTCCAGACGACAGTTCTACGGATTTAATTAAACTAGCAGGAAAGGCAATATTACCGTACCTAATTAGAATTTTTCACGTGTCTTTGAATAATTCAAAAGTACCTGAAGATTGGAAATTAGCTGTTGTCGTACCAATTTTTAAAAGTGGTGACGAAACTAAATTATGCAATTATAGGCCGGTAAGTCTTACGTCAGTGGTCTGCAAGCTTATGGAGCATCTAGTTGGGAGTTACATTAAGAAAGAATGGGAAATTAAAAAATGGCTCTACGATGGGCAACACGGGTTCAGGAGTGGTTATTCATGCGAAAATCAGGTAGTCATGCTATTTCAGGATCTAGCAGATGAAATTGACGCGGGCGGGAGAGTAGACGCAGTAGTTATAGATTTTGCCAAAGCGTTTGATGTCGTTCCACACGATCGGCTTGTACAGAAATTAATGAATTCAGGCATAGATCCCAGGGTGGTGGCGTGGATTAGCGAGTTTCTGCGAGATAGAAAACAGAAAGTCCGAATTGGGCAAGAGTTATCTTCCGGGGCAAGCGTTACGTCAGGAATACCGCAGGGGAGTGTCATTGGACCCCTTCTATTTCTAGCTTCCGTCAATGATCTGCCGGAGCAATTAACCTCAAATGTTCGGCTATTTGCAGGCGATTGCATAATATATCGTAGTATTAATTCGAAAAGAGATGAAGAAATACTGCAACGGGATCTTGATGCGTTATATTACTGGGCGGAAAATAATGGAATGTCCATAAATAGCTCTAAAAGTAAATCCATCACTTTTGGCAGGGGTCATAATGACAGTGAAACACATTACCGTTTAAATAATGACATTATTCCGAGAGTTTCCTCGTGCAAGTACCTAGGAATTCATTTCGATAGTAAATTAAGTTGGAAAAAAACACGTAGATTTTGTTGTAGGGAAAGCCTAGAGATCTCTTCACTTTGTAATGCGCATCCTAAAAACGAGTACGGCAAACGCGAGGGAAATTGCTTATTTATCTCTTGTTCGTCCAATAATGGAATATGGAACAATTTGTTGGGATCCGCACAAGATTATGCAGTGTAAACACTTGGAAAGGATTCAGCATAGGGCAGCTAAATTTAATAGCAGGGACAAGAAAACGGCAGTGTGGGATTCACTCAAAAACAGGCGATCAGTAGCAAGACTCTGCGCCTTGTATAAAGCTTACAATGGTCATCCAGCTTCGAAAGAAATTAATCGGTGGCTATGTATTCCTACATACTAGGAGAGTGGATCACAGGCACAAAATAAATTTAAGACAGCAGAGAACGGATGTCGGGAAATTTTCTTTTACAAATCGAACGATTACGGAATGGAATAGATTGCCTGCAAAAAACCTTTGAATCCTTTCCTCAAAGTGTTCAACAGTTTAGGAAATTAATTTAGGGTATTGTTAAGTAAGTGAGGGAGAATAGTGGGTTATATAGAGATGCATAAGTGTTCTATTGTGAAGTGAGGTGTAGTGCAGTGTATAGCAGAGGAATAAAAAAGGACATGTTTTCAGGTCTTAGTGAAGTGAAGTGCAGTGAAGTGAAGTGCAGTGTGTGTGTGTGTGTGTGTGTATGTTTGTGTTTGTCTTAATGTAATTTAATGTTTTATGAATCAGTCAGTTTTTATATTATTATCATTATTTTACCATTATTTTTATTATTTTACCATTAATATTACTATAATTAGTATGTTATTTGCTAGTTATATTGCCTTATTATTGTTATTATTGTTAATATTGTTATTATTATTATTATTATTATTATTATTGGTATTAGTGTTCTATGTTACTGAGAGTCCGTGTATATTTATATTTTTGTAATTAGCTGCCACCGGGTTATGCCCAATTGCAGATTAAATAAATCTAATCTAATCTAAATAAATAATGTTAATAATCCACTTGTAGCTGTACGGATTCTTAGAATATTTTTTGAGAATAGATTAAAGTGTAATACATATTTAAAATTAGTTTTTCAAGCTCTCTATAAGTTCTTTTATGATATCCATTGTTTCGTTTGATGAAACACACAAATACCATACGTTTCCAAGCAGTGTGCTTTAATTTTCACCGCAAATATCGAAATGACCTGACAGCGAATATTTCGTAAATATCAAAAGGATGTATAGATTCAGTTTGTCATAAATGTGAAACAAATTTAGTTTGTGTAAGTTAGGATCACCGAATACATCACTTCGACTGTAGAGTTACAGTTGTGTTTGCAGTGAATGTGATTCAGTCCTTTTGGATCAACAGAGAATGTTTGAACAGCACAAACTTTGCTTTCCGGGAGAAGCCGCGTCCCAGCCACAGTTGCCTAGGACGCGGCGGTCTCCCGGGCAGCCAAGTTTCTATAGACTGCGACCGCGTAAGCCTACGCTTTTATTTGTTTGAACAGCGGAGCTTCGCAGGTTCAACCAAAACCGCCCCGAGGCCTGTCATACGCACCTCCACGCGTAAAGGCGCAGTCTGGTGGCACGGCGCGCAGTTTGCCAGCGGCAGTGGACCGCCGCCGACACCGTCTCGGCCAATTTACCTACGCATACAAACGACGCATTAGCCGCGCGCAAGGCGCTTCCTGCGTGGCGACGCGACGCCCCGGATGCTCTCTATCAGCGCGTCTTGCCACGCGCCTCATAAATTCATGGGACAATCCCCACGCGGCTGCCGCGCCGCAGTATGTGACCCGCCGCGCCGCGCGTGGTCTCTGGGAAAGAGAGAGGACACAAAGCATGGATACGGAAATGGCTGCTGGGCATTGACTTGGAGGCAATCCTCCAGAGCAGGGGTCTTCAGCCTTTTACACCTCGAAGAACCCTTTTGGTTTTCTTGAGGGAACCCCATGTTTAAGTAGCAGATCAAATAGTTTATCAAAGCTTTTTATCTACTCAAATTAGCAAAATTATTTAAACAGTAAAAATACTTAAAATGAGTGATTTGTTGTCACTTAATATTAATAATTTAACACTCAGATTTTCTTTTGTTCTTTTTGGGATATTACAGCATAAACATTTCAAACAAATGTTGTTTTTTTTACCTATTCTGATACCCATTGTTTTGCTTAATGTAGTTTCATTACTTTCATTAAAAAAATTCATATAAATTCATTTATGTCTGAAAATGAAAACGAAATCTGAAAATGAAATAAATAAACCTGATTTTGATGTATTTTGTTTTTATCCTGAGTTTTTTTCCTTGTTTGTTTGATCCATCTTACATGTTTGTACAATAAATTGCCTTTTTATACCCATTTCATATCAATGTAATTTTTACTTAAATATTATATTAATCTATAATTTAAGGAAGACAATCCACTACCCCGTTCCTACAATAAAAATTCCTTCCATAGATTATTTCCACTGTACGTGTTTTGGTTGAGCCCCAGTGAACGTTCCATGGAACCCTAGGGTTCCGAGGAACCCAGACTGAAGACCCCTGTTCTAGAGTAGGCCTGTTACGTAACGGCTCGTATGAGCTGCTTCACGCTCTCGACCTGACCCTCTCGGCCGTTCGACTGACTGATCGCGACGGGGAAGGGAAAAATGTTAGGGAAGACTGAGAGACAGTGGCGTAGCCTGAGTTTTGGCTTAGGGTATGTAACTCGAGAAATGGGTAAATAATTTAAAACTCCTAAATATTTCTCATTCGCCAATACCGTTTCTTTCACTTTGATCAACTAGAGCACACAAATAATTTGTATATTTAAAATAAAAACTGATCCAGTAAAATTAATAATGGCTCACGTGCTTCATGTAGTTTACTGGTTGAAAGTTAGAAAAAGTTTACTTAAGTTCACGACCTAGCAAAATATAAATGTGTGTCCTCATCCTTTAATAATAAAAGCACTATCAAACCCAATGATTTTAAAAATTGTCCAATTCATACCATTGCGAACCCATTAGAATTGGCAAAATTTATAAAATGGAAACAATAATCTGTAATAAAAATATAATAGAAAAGAGAAAATCAATCAATTTACAGACACGTAATGAAAAACAGTTGACAGTTGTCCTTTGCTGCTTACATCAAGGGTTTCATCCAGTATGGGGAGACAAAAGAGGCTTTAGAAACTTCATTTTTGATTTCATGGGACATTACCGTGCTCACACTTGAAATACAATAAATCTGAATTTCTTGGCGAGATTGCACGAAACACTGGAATTTTCACATAATTCTTGTCAATTTTATCATATTTCATTATTTCACTTATATATTCCATGACATTTTCTCTATTTTATGTTCCCTTATTTTCATTAGGGCTAGAAAATACAAACCCTTGTTCCCAAAAAAAGCATACAACTCGAATGAAGTGTGAGAGAATTTCCCTATTTTCCCTTATATCACAGTTGTATTGCTGAACATAAATATGGCTATTTAAATAAAATTCTATCCTCTCGTATTTTTTCAAATACTTTTAACTGTTTTTCACGTGCAATAATTTGTCCACGGCACAAAAATACGACTCCATAATTATGTAGGCACTTTGGATCGCGTGGTACCCGCCATTCCAGGGCACAGATGTGGATTGCACAGTCACGTACCCTTGTGTATTCAACCAGAACAACCCCTAACCTAAATTGCCGACAAATGTACGGTTGCTAAATGCATTAAAATAAGGTAATAAAACTTAAATAACACGACAATGTACATTAATTAACTTCGCACTCTTACAAACACCGAAGAGAACAATGAAGTTTCGTAAAACGACAGCTTTTTCGTAGGCACCACGGTAAGCATACTGGATGTAATGGGTCACTGTGCATCTGATTCACAGTGCAGGCTAGGCGGCATTTCAGACTGATTCGTTCATCCTTATGAAGAATCGAATTCTCAACGGCGCAATGTTTGAAATATAATGAAATATGTATTGGAAAAGAAAATAACAAATGGCCAATTTACAATCATTTTAAAATAATATAGCTGATATTGTCAGGGTATGTAATACATCATCCACATCCATGGACGCTACGCCCCTGCACAAAAGCTTTTGCAAGATTCCTTTAGTTTTTTCTTTATAGTTCAATGTCATGCGACGAACTAGTGAGTGCCATCAACTACTTTGTATGGAACTTAACATTCTCAAGTGAACCGTTGTGCGCGTGAGCCATGAACTGCATTCTCGAGTGTTGCGCAATACGTGTTTCACACTGCAATCCAAAACAGTGATCTTGTACATTTATATTGTGGCAAAATTGGCGGCAGCCAATTTTGAATATTTTGTGCCAAAATATTATTTTCTAATTATGAACGAAAACAATGTTCTCTCTATTATAACATTACAAGGTCTGTATGATAAGTAATGAGACTCGCCGCGCCGCGGCGCGCGTGTCGCTGGAGCGGGGTTTTAGGTGGTGGGGGATGTAGTGGGGGGTCGGAGCAAAGCAACACACCGCGCGTCAGTTGGCTCCGGGCCTTAGCGGAGCGCTGACAAGCCTTGGGCAAAGCCCTTGTGAAAATTCTGGTCACGGCGGAAAATCAACAAACATGGAGGGTTCCATCGAACAGCGTTATGCGATCAAATTTTGTTTTCGCCTGGGGAAAACGGCTACTCAGACGCTTTCTCTCATCAAGGAGGCCTACAAAGATGAAGCCCTATCAAAAGCCCAGGTGTTTCGTTGGCACAGTGAGTTCCGGAACGGCCGGGAAAGCGTTGAGGATCTGGAGAGGGCTGGACGCCCGACAACAGTGACTAAGGACGAAACTGTGACAAAAGTGAGGAATCTACTGAACTCAGACCGTCGATTATCGTTGAGATTGATGGCTGCTGAACTCGATATGAACCACACAACAGTGCACAAGATTGTGACGGAACAATTGGGAATGAGAAAAATTTGTGCGAAACTGGTGCCGCGAGTGTTGAGTGACGAACAAAAGCAACGACGTGTTGAGTGTTGTCAGGAAATGTTGAACCTCATGAACAGTGAACCTGACTTCGAAGATGACGTCATAACAGGTGACGAGTCGTGGGTGTTCCAGTACGACCCTGAAACGAAACGACAAAGCGCGGAGTGGCACACTCCTGATTCCCCGCGCCCCAAGAAGGCCAGAATGTCGAAGTCAAAGGTGAAAACAATGTTGATTGTTTTTTTTTGACAATCTGGAGGTGGTCCCAAGGAGTTTGTACCCCCAGGACAATCAGTCAACGCCGCCTTCTACAAAAAAGTCCTCGAGAGACTGCACAGGAGCGTCAAGCGGAAGAGACCAGAGATCGCTAGCCGGTGGAAGTTGCATCACGACAATGCCCCTGCCCACACCGCCTTCGTAGTGACCTCCTTTTTGACCCGGATCGCGGTGGAAGTCCTTCCACAACCACCCTACAGCCCAGATGTGAGCCCGGCCGACTTCTTCCTCTTCCCGAAGCTGAAGTCACGCTTGAAAGGAACCCGTTTTGAAGACGTCACAGCCATCCAAGCAGCCGTGACCAAATTTCTAAAGGACATGCCGGATGCTGACTTCCAGGGGGCGTTTGCAGCGTGGAAACATCGATTGCAGAAGTGCATCGACGCAAGAGGAGAGTACTTCGAAAGCTTTTAAGTCCCTGTAAAGATGAGATCAATAAAACATTGTTTCCAGAACCGGTCTCATTACTTATCATACAGACCTTGTATATTCGTAAATTAGAATATTCTTTCTATTACAAGATATTGCCTACATTGCCACTAACATACGCTCGTTTTAAAATTAACAGTAAGCTAAATGGACGTGGCCGCTAGCAATGCACTGAATCTTTGTGCCTTGTGCAGGCTGAGGCAACAGTGGCTTTTTCAATTGAATTGAATTGAGTTGAGTTGAATTGAATTGAATTGCCTTATTTTACGGCTTTCGCGTCAAAGGCTGGCGGGAGCCAATGGACGGGCATGTTCATGTTAGGGGAAAGTTATAACTTGAATTGTTAAACAAATTATATAGAAATGTAAGTTATTGAATATTAGAATTTACAGAGTGCCTTGTGCAGTTAACTTTTTAGTTAGTGAATTCCTGCGGTGACTCCGCGGAATGGGCACTGAAGGTGGTGGAGCGGATGCAATCCTTCTGAGAATTCGTTGTCAACGTGTTTTCGTAGTTGAATAAACACAAAATGAAAGTTTGTACAATTAACTTAGGCATATGAAATGAACATATAATTAATTAAGAAGTTTGTTTGCTTGTACGAACAGTGTTCTTCATACGACTTAATACAATTCTCTTCATCTCTTTGTAAAAATGCTTGTTAAGTTCCTCAGGATATTTTCTTACATTGTACTGTGTAAATATTCTATGGATGGATAACATTTACATTACTGTGTAAGTAATGATGATGATGATGATGATAACTCCGTTAGTGTGAAAAATTATGTGATAGCCAGAGTTCACACATTTTGATATTTTATGAGGTGCATGCGTAGACTTTACTAATTACAAACATTTAACTACGAACGATTTAAAATGAATGCAGAATAGCTGCATCATTCATTTTGAGTCGCTGGCGTTGTTCACATTCATTTCTCAACCACAGACTCCTTAGTTTTTTCTCTCTTGGAAATTTAAAGAACAATGTAGGTACGAGACGTGTTGCAATAATTTTCTTTTGCAACCAAAAACACCTCATGTACTCATTTCAGTTATAAAACGATTCCAACTAATGAATTCTTTCAATATTCCATATCTCAATCATCAGTTCCCACATACTCATAAACTTATGGATTTTTGAAAAACATCATTAGAGATGCTTTGAAACATCTGTTCATAAACGTATTAAACAATTAAATACATCTATAATGTACATTTTAATGACGTGAGAGACATTTAACAAATCCATTTGTGTAATCTTTAACAAATTAAAAGGAAACACCAAAACGATGTTTATTTCGATCTATTTGGCGCATATCTCCCTACAAATACTTTAAAGAAAAAAAATAGAGCTGTTTTTGAGAAAATCTTGCATTTAATATTGTTCATATTTCACTAAAAATTGCTCAAAAACCACTAATATTGTGAAGTATGTATGTAACATGTAATATGTAAGACGTCAATTAAAGTACTAATTGTGGAAAATATGTTTTACTTTAATAATATCTCTATCTTCAATAATGTAGTTGTACAAGGGAGTCCAAAAATGTCACCGACTACGCAAGTTTTCGTTTACGCACTATTGAGTGGAGAACTATCCTGCGCGACTCCACGTGTGCACATGTGCTCGTGTGCACACGTGTCTCCATGTTAAATGGATTAGTTCCGCAGGATGCTCCATGAAACTTCCTTTCCTGCGCGCCATGTTTCCCAATAATTGGTTTACAATATAATATTTAGTCCAGTTTTATAATTTGTAAGTATTCTCCGTCTGCTCCGGGAGCGGTACTTCGGCTGAAGGGGTCGCAGAACGATACGAGAAAGCTGATGAATATAATTCATGTATTTCTTAAATCTAACATCACCATGCTAGATTTGATATGATTTATTTTCGTGAAAGAGTAGTAAAAAATATGAAGAACGGGAGAAGTACGAATGGAATCTGCACACAGATTCTAGAGTTCCAGATTCTTTACCTCAGTCTTTTACAATACATATGTGTATCACGAATAACAGTACCAATAACGCCAGGTTAGCAACATTTAGAAACTAGAAATTTTCGCTCTCGAGTTACAGAAAACTTGGTGGTATTGGCAAATAACCACAGATTTAATTTTTGAGTACTACAAACAAAATATCAACCTAAACTAAGACCCTACTGCTACTACAAGAAAACGGAGAGATCAACAAAATAAGCATATATTGAAGATACATTTTACGTCCAGAAGCCAAACAAGGGGCCATCTCAATGGGTTTGCTCAATGGATCAGGGCAACTGGACAAAAAAACCTAATCGAGACAGAAATCACTGGCCCAGAAGATTAAGTATTGTGCCTTGTTATAGGCGTATGTATTCTTTTTCAATTTTTAACTTTTTAAATTTAGTACAACAGTTAAATTTTAAATAACGCTTTAAATTTACTAAAAACATTCAAAGTATTAAATTTGGATTTAATTTACAATTATTTAGGAGTGGTAAAGTCGTAGCCATTTGAAAAGAACCAATCCATAAATTTGCTTCATTATTTTTTTCCCAATATTTAGAATATCGTTGAGAGTATGTACAAGGTTTTAGAAGTAAGTTGCCTTTTGGGTTTTATAACTGTGACGTCTACTCTGGAGTCACTAGAATTAATGTGGAAGGGCAACGTCCTGCTACAATGTTGCAAATTTCTATGAAAATTCGCCTAACTCATAACGTTCTTTTAATTTTACTTTTGTTTGCTCATGCTGATTTCAATATTTGGCTAAACAACTACTGATATTTAACAAGAGTGACAATTTGTGACAGAGAATTCATTGATTGGATGTTTGGAACAAAACCTTTGTATAAACAAACAGCTTGAACTTTCTTTACAAACAGTATATCAAACAGTTCTATTGTCTCGGCAGGTGACTGTTTACACTAAATTTTAACTGATTTTCAATAAGTGGAGAAAGGACTATCTGTAGACGCAGATAAGATTCATATAATATTAAAAACACTGCAGTCGTGACATTATATCTCTACCGACTCTCTGCATTTTGTTCGCATTGTGTTGCCCTATTAGGAGGATTGAATCTTAAATTCCATAAGCATAGCATTAAAGATATGTCAGAGGAGAGATCATGATACGATTACACAAATAAAAACACTACGTCTACGATGTAATGTATATTTCTAATAGCAGCACCACACACATTCTTTGTTCTTTAATATTATTTTGTATTTGATTCTGTTTGGGTACGGAATAAGCCGTTGTACAATGTGACTTAACTATGAGTACCGACCCTCTCAGCATGTTCGTCAGAAAAGTCCAATGGAATTTATAATACTCTGCTATGCCTTTGTTCCTTGCCCGACACAAAGAGGATCTTGCTATGGAAGCGACAGAAAAATTCAATTTCACGCTTCTTGAACAGCTAACTTGGATGCAGACGTTAATTAGTCGTTTTAAGTACCGTATCCTGTCTCTAGAATATGACATTTGCCCCAGATCTCCTTTGTGAAGGATCAACTAATATCATGAAGATGGTATATATTTATTCATTGTATTCTTTTGAGAAGACGAATTATTATTTGTAATAATTGTTGTTGAGTGCAATATTAATAGATAAATTAGAAATGCGCCAAATACTTTTTTCATGTTGAGGATATTTCCATTAAGTGATGTCACGAAGTTTAAATGAAATAATGTATCTCCTCATTGTGAACAAATGTTGTAACAGTACAGATGGGTTTCTATGCATACTGTCCCCGATCGCTCTCATCCTGTTGGCATGTCTGAGGAAGGCGATTAAAGTCAGCTATTCTCTAATTAAAATTTATTTCAGGGAAATTTTTGGAAACTTGACACGAACGACACTTACCTAGGTTTAATTTAGTACCTCATATTTTCCTTATTTAACATTAATCAATAAAGTAAATTCCATTTCGTTCATCCATTTCAGGCACTCCACTTCGTTCATCTTCACCATTCATGCCAATTGCAGCGTTAAAGTTAAAGGGTCCCCACCGATAAGATGGTAAAAAGTTCCCCTCCACCAAATTACATATAAGTGGTTACACTATAATTCTAACATAAAAATAATATTTTTGAAAGGTTTCTTAGCCCCCGTCCCACCACCCACACCCCTATACACCCAAAAAAGTGGTTTTTTAAATTTCAATTTTTTCGACAACTTAACACTATTTTATCAGACTGAAAAAATATGATAAATACGAACACAATTTTAACTATCAGAAAAACATTTTTCAATATTTTCTCAGGTCCAAATTCAAACACAAAAAATATTTTCAAAAACAAAATATCAAGAAATATTTTTTACTGTGTCTTAGAAGCCTGGAACAGTCTCGAAAAAAATGTCAAAATTTTCTCTTAATATACAAATTGTTGCGCATTTTTTTCAGATTTTTTCGATTGCTGGGCTGCAGATAAAAAAATAAAAACCATTTTCCCGCCTTTAAAACACCTGGACTTTCAATATACTTTGAAAATGACTGCAACGGTTCTGTGCATTTATTTTAGTGTTTATTATACATTTGTATACATTGTTGTAGCACCCAATGAAGTTCTGATTTGACCATTTGACCATCTTATCCGGGGGGTCCCTTTGCATAGGTCTTCGATCAATCAATACCCTTCAGACCAATTGCAGGTCCTTGCATCACAATCAAAATACGACACAATGCCGAACAACTCTGAAATGGCCAGAAGTCCAGTCGGTTGGTCCTTGCACCCACTCAGTCCTTTCATCGGCTGCGAGGTCGAGAGGTCGAGCGAGCGGCTGGCCACAGACGGCCGTCGTTTCACGGCCATAAAACTTTTCTCCGCTCCGTTGCTTCGCCCGCCCTGCCCTGACCCGGCGCGGCGCGGCGCGGCGCGGCGCGGCGCGGCGGCTGGTCAGCGCTGTCCGGAGCAGGCGGCCGCAGTGTTTTATTTAATCCTGCATTGCTGCGCATTAGGCGACTCCAATTGAGCCACGTTTCCACCTCATTCGCCGCCGCCACCGCCCACTCCACAACATGTGCTGCAGCCCGCCGCGCCACGCCGCGCCGCGTCGGTGGCTCAAGCCTATTCGTCGGAAGAGCGCTTGTTAGCAGAAGAATGCGTGCCATGCCGAATCGGTTATGCCAGTGTTGTCAAGGTCGATGCCACGAGCGGGAATCCGTGGCACGAGTGCCACAACGAAATCGCCCCTCCACGCAGTTCATTAAGCCGCAGAGACAACGCTATCCCTATTGTAAAACGGCGGGGTTACTAATAGTTTCCTTTCCCGAGGCTAGTTCCGCAGAGAAGCTCGTGGCAAGCTACGGAGCCAAGACGCGTGTCACTGCCACCAGTAGAAGACCTCGACACCACTGGGTTATGCCATCAAAATAACAGCCATCACCAGTAATAGGGAAATACACTGATTCAATCTCTGGTTAGTCTAACCTTCATAGGTTGTGACCTGCATTCCCGCAGTGCTGCCAATTGTCTCTAGATTGTGAGGGAAGAGTCGTATGAGTACAGGGCATCTGTCTGTTATCCAACCTTAGGATGGAGTGGGGACAGGATACGGAAGCCAGGATTACGTGTTGTCCTTGGGCTGTTTAAGGTCCTGTTACGGCATCGTCTAAAAGTGAGCGGAAACACAAAAAGAAGTCATCAAAGCACTGTTCTCTGCAATACTCATCCACGTGATAGTCTATTTCAACAGTTACTTATGTCGTATTTCGTTCCCTCAAGTGTGATAATATTCTCTCCAGAGCGCTCAGAACATCTGGAAATTCTTAAATTTGATGAGGATAGATTTTGTAATCGTTGTTTTTAATAAAGAGATAGGGAGCTATAACTCTTGTTTTTCACGTCGAATGATATTGTACGTGTATTTTTGTACCTAGTGGATATGTAGATTAAACTTAGTACTCGAGACCGGATTATTTCATTAAATTTTATGATTATACGAAGCACAATACGTTTGTCCTCGATTTGATCTCTCGAATTCCATGAACTGTATGCAACACATAAATTGCCTTGTTTATTCCGACCAATTCCGGGAGAAAAAGTTCATTACGAGTTTCCATTATTGGCCTCCAACTTCCAGGAATACTTTTAATCTTTGCTGCCCTTCTGGGAAATGAAAGGCGGCCATATCAATTGCATTGTTGCCGAAAGGGGACAGCCCGCATCCACGTGACGTTTTGTGCTGAAGCCGCGCGCACTCCAACAGCGGTCTTCGCATTGTGGCCCTCGCTGGGACAGGGGACCGGGAGAGGGGAGAAAGGACAGGACGCCGGGGGTGCGCAGCGACGGGTTGGCGGCGTTGTGCGGCGAGCCCCATCGCAAAGGGGGCAACAAACAATTCCGCGCCCTGACGCAAAGAGCTGATAAAATAGGTGAGGCGGTGACGATGGTGGTGGAGGTGATGGTGGAGTCGGCGGTGGCGGTGGTGGTGACGGTGGTGGTGACGGTGGTGGTGACGGTGGCGGTGACGGTGGCGGTGACGGGGACGTTGACGGTGGCGGTGACGGTGGCGGTGGCGGTAACGTGGCGGGGATGGGGACAGTGACGGTGGCGGTGACGGTGACAGTGGCGGGGATGGTGACGGAGGCGGGGACGGGGGCGGCGGCGGCGGCGGCGGCGGCGGTGGTGGTGGTGGTGGCGGTGATGGCGGTGGTGGCGACGACGGTAGCGGCAGTGTGTATGAAATGGTGGCGAGGGCAGCGGCGGCGAAGATCGTGAATGTAGTGGTGGTGGTGGTGGTGATGGTGATGGTGGTGGTGGTTGTGGTGGTGGTGGTGGTGGAAGCTGTCGCTACGGGCGCGTTCATTACAGGTCCTCCGCGTGGGGCCGGCATTGTACGTGCGTGCGGTGCTCACGCAGAGAGACTGGCAGCTTGGCGCGACGACCGAAGAGGCTGACAATGGAGGTGCGGGCGAGGGTTTCTCATTGGGATGATGAAGAGGTTGTCGGGAGAAAGGTGATTTTTGCGAGTGGCAATGAAACTACAAGAAGTTTGCAGTGACGGGCGTAAGACCAAAGAGCTTGAACCACAGCCTCAGTGAATGTCGAAAGGATTCGCTCACGGTCTGGAGACTGATTAATAACAGTTGCGATGATCAAGGTGACAACGACTACAACAATGTTGATGAAGATGAAGTAGGTAGTTCAGAGTTGATGTGATGGTGCCGATTGGGAAAAAGAACTCAGAAATTTTAACAATGACGATTATGTGAACTTGAAGGTGACGCAATAGAGCCTTTAGAGGAACTTTCAGACTTTTAATGACTACACTCAAACAATTTAAGGAATAAATATAATTTTATTACATACTGGAATGTTAGAAATTAATTTAAAATCAATTAATTATAATTGTTTTACTTCTTTGCAGCACAAATAATACTGACCTACTATTATATTCCACAAACGTGTATATTTAAGATAAAGAAAAAAGGCATCGAGATCTTTCCGTCTGAGATAGCCACGGCACTACGGCTTTAGCGATCTCAGCTATCCAGACCGGCCTTCGTCATAATTTTTCGTTTGTAAATTGTACTCTTCTGCCACCAAGTTGCATGAACCTACCTGCAGAAATAATAAATATCTACCTACATATCTGATATGTATCTACGTATCTATTTATTCCTAAGGTTACCAGGAAAGATGGCTCAGTGCATCAACTGATATCACTGCAGTCCCTCTGACCGGGAGGACCTAGATTCGAGTCCCGACGACAGGATTTTCGGCACGAGCTTCTCAGCTAGGTCGAATTCAGTCGCTGCCTGGAGGAGAATTCTAGCGGCCGCCTGCTGTGATCGATAGTTTTCCGTGGTTTCTCCAATCAACATCAGGCGAATGCCGGAGCACTACCCTAACAAACGGGCTATGGACCGCGAGCGATCTTTCCTGTCTCTTCCTTATCCTATCCTCACCCCTTCTCACACACACACACACACGCGCGCGCGCGCACTACACAATCACACATGCCGGAAGACCGGTGAGGAGCTTAGAGCTTGTCCCGGCTGAGGTGGTGACCCGCTGGTGGGAGATACCTGGTTAGGGGAAAAACCCTAGTCGATGGTAGGTCGACGCCGGACCTCGGCATCCAGGGAGGAAAGGTCGCCTCCACCTCCCGATGAAAAACCACGGACTACATTACGGGACTAATGACCTAAGTAGTTGACTCGCCTGGAATCACGAACACTCAATCAATCCGAAGAGTACAATTTGAGCACCATTGCATTGGCGTAAACTGGCAGAGAGACGAAGGTTGCGGGGAACACGCAGACACGACAGCTCACATGAAACGGCACTAACTAATGGAGAAGCGTCGCAAGCTCCAGAGCTCAGTCGGCGGTGACAACGCAAAGGCAGCGAGCGCTGCGCGGGGGAGGGGGCGGGGCGGGCGGTGTAATTGCTGCGGGGCGAGGCGAAGGGGGCGTCCGGGCGCGCGGGGCGGCGAGCGGCGCTGGGAGGGCGGCGCCGCTGACAGGGGGTGGCAGCTTATGATACGGACTCCGGCGCGACTTCCAGGGGAGGCTGAAAACGGCGCGTGCAACTCGGAACGGGGATGGAGCCGCCGTACAAGGAAGGCATTGTGGGCGTCCCTCTCACGAGATACGACCGTTCTATTAAATTCTCGACACATGACATTTACTCTAAGGATTCAAAACGTGCCCTTTGCAATTTTTAGAGAGTACTTCTGTGATGTCTTCAACTGAAATCACTGACCGTTAGCGGGAAGGGATTGGTACGAAATGCTACACCCGAGCAACAATATAATATCGATTATCGGATTTTATACATACGTATATAACAAAATGCTATTATTGCACATTTGTAGATATGATCGGGAGATTGAAGGATACGAATTGTGACCTTAGGAAGATTTTCAACTCTAGTTAGGTGGAATTCAGCCGCTGTCTGCAGGATGCTTTTTGTGGCGGCTACTCTGGTAGTTTTCCGGGGTTTCTCCGATCAATACCAGGCGAATGACGGAGCAAGACCCTAACAAATCGGCCTTGGACCGCGCGCCATCTATCCTTCCTCATCTTTGTCTTATCCTCACCGCTTCCTTACACACGCACATGTATATGCACTACACTACCACACGTAGCGGGGCAAATCAGGCGCTTAGAGCTTGTCCCGGCCGGGGCGGTGCGCCGCTGGGGGAATTCTTGTATGGGGAAAGCCCTGCAAGTCGACGTGGAGGTCAGTTTGATCCAGCAGGGAAGAACACCGCCACCTCCCGTGATAAAACATTCACTACATGTACGGGACTAATTGCCATAGCCTTTGACGCGCCTGGAAACAAAATAATCAATGAAATTTGTCATCATCATATTTGCGAGTGGAACTACACCATGCGGCGTCTCTCGCCTCCAAGCTTCCACCTTCTTCTATCTTGCAATCGTCGTCCTTCATGCATCTATCTTGCATTGCCTGCCTTACTCCATCGTTCCAAGAGAGTCTTGGTCTTCCCCTTGTTCTGTGCAGGTGAGGTCTCCAGTGCCAAATTTTCTTTGTCCATCTTTCTTCTGACATTCTTCTAAGATGTCCATACCACTTTAGACGTCTGCCTTCTATCGTGTCAATAATGTTAATGGCGATTCCCATGCGTTGCCTAATTTCCTCATAACCCTATCCGTTCGCTTTATATTACAGCTACGCCTCCAGAACTCTATCTCCATTGCTTTTAATTTTACTTCATTCCTTTTAGAAATTTCCCACACTTCTGAGCCATACAGAGTAATACCTTCAACAATAGTTTTATATATTCTGTTTTTTACACTGTTTCTAATATTTTTGTTCCAAATGTGTGTAGCTGTCGTATTGCAACCTTTCCCTTAGTTATTCGTTGCTTTATTTCATCATCGCTACCCCCACGGTTAGATATTGTTGTTCCTAAGTATTTGTAAGAATGGCAGCACCTTACAATAGACCCATCATTCCATCATCAGATCACCATATACTCAGTCTTCTTAACGTTTATTTGCAATATTGTCATTTCCTATATTCTTCATTCAGCTTCATTATCACATCGTCTTCATCTTGAAACTTTATAGAATGTTAATATTTTCACTCAATACAATTACGAAATAAATTTTGAATGTTAGACGTACTGTTCTGAGGCACAAATATGCTCGGAGAGATATGTTGTGTCAGGACTGTTGGTAGTAGAGCGTTCTTAACGTGATGAAATGCGGAGGGTATTGTGCGTAGTTCTGAGTCTGCAGACAATGATAATTAGTCCGGGCGCGTCAACTACTGAGGTCATAAGTCGTAAGCCACCTTCTCGGAAGGTGGCGATGATCTTTTCCCCGCTGGATGGCGACCTACCGTCAACCAGCGAGGCTTTCCCCCCCGCGCCCCCCCACCAGGTATCTCCCACCAGCGGGGCATCCGTACCATCCGGGAGCAACTGTAAGCTCCCGACCGGTCTCCCGGTCTCCGGCATGTATGGTAGTGTAGTGCATGTTAGTGTAAGTGTGTGTGTGTGTGTGTGTGTGTAAGAGGAGAGGATAGGACAAGGAAGAGGAAGGAAAGATCGTACGTGGCCCGTTTGTTAGGGCACTGCCCCGGCATTGGTGTTGATCGGAGAAACCACGAAACACTACCGATCAGAGCAGCCGGCCGCTAGAATTCTCCTCCAGACAGCGACTGAATTCGACCTAGCTGACACGCTAGTGTCGAAAATCCTGCCGCCGTCGGACTCGAACCTAGGATCTCCCAGGTCATAGGGACTGCAGTGACATCAGTTGATGCACCGAGCTATCTCTCCCGGTAAGATAATTAGAAATGAATAGGAACCTTACCTTCCTTTCAGTAATAAGTGTTAGTGGCAAATTAGGTTGTCTATTTTTTCTGGCCGTGAGGATAACTAATTGGTATATGGAAATCAGAATAATTGATTTTAGCCTTCGAAGCGTTTATCTGATTCACTTGTTTGTACAAGTGAATCAGATAAACGTTAATACGATAATTACGATATAAGACGTTTATACGTCTTATAAAATGTGACTTACAAAATAATAAAAAGCAGAAAAGATTCTGAGAAGAGTGTCAGATAGTAAATATAATTGTTTAGAAAGTTCTAAAATATATAGGGGATTGCAGTTACAGAATTTTCTTCCCCATTTTTCCTCATTTCATCTCAGATTCGCAAAATGATATCTCAGAAGATATGTGGTTTATTTACACGTTTGTACTCATAATTCAGAGCAACAAATTCATCAAAATGTATTAAACGATACTAAAACGATTGGTTTCCACGTTCTCCAACACGTTACACCCATTTACACGAATGTCTTATGGCCAAGCTATCAGTAACGAAAACCTAGACCTTGCATTTGTACGCTCTTTTCGCCCCGGAAACTCAGAGGACGTTGCAGCAAGTGGGGACGGAAGTTCCGGAAGAAGCTGACGCCGACATCGCGTGTCAAAAGGCAGGCGGCCTTGGCAACGCCCTCGTCTCCGCCCTCCTCGCCCGCCACGCCGCGCCGCGCCGCGCCGCCGCCGTCGTGTTTTCTTCCCTGCCGCGTCTCTGCCCTGGCGAGCGCCTGCACGTTGCCTCATTGTGCGCCGCCCCTGCGGACGGAGGGCACCGCTGGCGGCCGTCGGCCAGAAATGGATGCGAGCGACACAAACGCTGGAGGGGCGAGACGACGAGGTACCATTGGACTGCGTGAATCCACGGACTTCGTTTAGGTATGCGTTTGTCGTTCCATGAAAAAGGGAAGCTACGTCAAATAGAAATTCCCATTTTGTAGGTATGTCGCTGGCCGCTCAAACAAATTCATTTGCATGAGATCTTTCAGTTCAGCAAATTCACACACCTACTGTACAGTTTATATTTTTCGAACATTTCGTGAAGTCTGTGAAGTTTTTGTTCAATACTGTTTTGATTAATTAGCCAGCGGATAAATATTTTGTCCACGGTGCTCTATCAGATATACAATCTTAAATAGTTATGCAGATATTTTAATGAAATGAAAATAAATATTATATTTAAACTAGCTTTATCATTTTAAAATATGTACCAGCAAAATAGTTGTTTCAAACATTAATAGAAAGAATATTTTGTATTTATTTCTTTTTATTCTATTTATAGATGTTTCATGTCATTGGTTAGATAAAGACGGTATGGAATAAGCTTTCAAATTAAAATATACCACATTTTCCCTATACATCGTGTCTATCTTCACACAGCATTAATTTCATTTTATCATTGTTTATCATACATTTGAAAAAGTCTCTCCAACGACACTTATATAAGAAGAAAATGGAATAAAACAGAAGATTTACTCACTTCCTCGGTTTTTTTTGCTGTGTCCGTTCTCGTTAGTTTACTTTTAAGGGACACACGAGAAAAAGGATTCTGTACTATTTTATGCTAATGCTCCACCCAAATCCCAGCAGCCGTATACAGCAAAAACTCCGTAATGACTTTTTCCACGCACCGCAACATTTCCGCCTTTATGCTGAGAACTTCACTGCGGAGAGAAGAGCACCACCAGGATGGACGCATTCCCCCGCGCTGGAGAGGCCTCTGCAGCAGGAGCCCTCCCTGCGAAAAATTCCTCAGACTAATGAGAAGAAGCACTTTTCAACTTAACTTTTTCGATCTCATTGTTACGATTTTGCTCCGTAATAGCTTCGTCATAAATAGCTGATACTTCTTTACACTTTACTTCTCCCGATTGGAGGTAGATGTAGTCACGGGAATACGAACAGCGAAGAGGTTGTAAGCACGCTGCTTCCCTATTACCGTCTTTTTGTGCTCGCTATCGAGCCATCATACGTTTCTACGAGGCTAAATTTACACGAGGTTTTTTTAATACGTGTACAATCAGCGTTAATATATTTTCCTCTTCACAAAAAACACGAATCAGGTAGTGATGTAAGATAATAATGTAATTCATGTACTGAATGTGGCAATTCTTAATTGCGGAAGCAAATAACGGCACAATGTAATTCGGTAATCGGGTCAATACTAAAACATTTCTGTTCATAAATTCTTGGTAAATTTGAAACATAACTGGATTTCTACTTTTTTCCCCGGATATTTTTGCTTCATAACGAAGACAGATCTTGTGTGGTAACGGAGGAAGATGCATTCACTTTACATTTTTGTCGCCACTGAATATTTCTTCCTTTCATCTTAATACTTTGACATTTTACTTTTTCGCCCTTGCGAATGTATGAAGAGAATGTATTGTAATAGTGCGCACGAAAATGGTGAATTATCGAGAGAAAAACTCTTATATGTTGAAAACCAATGTTATTTTAACGTACCAGGTCATGTCCAAGAATTGATTACATTTATTAACCAGAATATGCTGTTACAAAATCTCGTAAAGCAGGTAACTTAAACATGTGTTTAGCACCTGTGAAATTATCCAGGAGAATACTGACCTGAAAGTTAAATTTTTAAAATATTCGTGTTCGTCGAGATTAATATCTCCAAAATGTATTTCAAGTGTGACTTTCCTTGACATTTCATTGTATAAAAAATGCATTAACATTTATTTTAACCTCGCTTGTAATATTTCCATATTTCGTAGTCATTTGTGGAGTTAAAGATTTGTTTCGAATCACAGAGGGTCGATCGACAAGAATGTCTTTCCAGGTACGAGTATTAGAACGTGATCAACTGAGTAATATTTCGAAATTTGGAAAGTATTGTACATGAGTAGGACGAAATAATCATGTAGATTTAATAATCATATAGAACATAATCATGTAGAATCATGTAGATAAATAATTACGTAAACCATAATTGAAGATCATGGTAATAGAAAAGAAAGGATATTCTCTTTCCTTAAAACAAACTATTTTTCAATGGAATGAAGAGCTTACTTCGATTGGAGAAAGTTTACAGTCAGTAGCTAGATGAGTTTTGTCTCTTAGGCGACAGATTAGAAAGCGGCTTACTTTGTGATATACAATGTGGCAAAAACAATACTTTTATTTAAACCAATCTTTTAGGATATTATTTCTAGATTTATACTGCTATGTTATGTGAAATATTAAAAAAATAAAATCTAGTGATTTTACTGCATTCCGAGTTTGTGTTTACTCGCTTTATATTTCCTTTTAAATTTCGTTGTTAGAATTAACTTTTTTAACATTTATTTAATTTTCTGAGTATTGCGAACGAGTTTGTACATTTATGTTTCCATAGATATATTCATGTGTCTCAAATAATATTCAATGTTATTTCATATACTACGGTGTATTTTAATGCTACGCCGATTGTGTGAACGTTAAATGTTCTAGCGTTAGTAAAAATTCTCGTTGTCAGTAAATAAAGCAATTCTAATAGAGGATTACCTAACAAAAATATGTCTCTTTGAAGCAATATCGTCAAAATGAACACCGATATGCGTGTCACGATATTGTCCTGCACCGCTCAGATTTATAAACTTCAGAGTTGGGTATTCTCAATACCCATCAAGGTGCACGCTCCCTTCGGACAGGCATCTGGATAAGGCAAAACTCGACCTACATGGCTTTCTTGAAAACTTGGATTGAGTGCTCCTTCAGCTAGGAGGTACCAGCCCTGACGTCCGTTGAATTAAAACATACATCAATCTCTCCCGGGACAGGGCGAGTCCCTATGCAACTTCCCCTGAATTCAGAGCGACGTTTTCATGAAGAGTTCAACTCAAAGAGGGCAGCTGGGTCCTTGTGGAGCCGAGAAACCGGGCAGTCGAAAGGGAGTTTCCAATTCCCAGCAGAACTTTTGTACGTGGAACCGAAGTCCAAATCCGGCTCGGAATCGGAAGGCAAGCCATCCTCCCCTCTGCGGCTATACGCGTGAGATAAAAACGTGCACTGTTTAGTGTCATCTCTACAAGTGGGGAACAATACCTGTTGGGAGATGCTCTATGCTCCCGAATGGTCTCCCGACATACGTGATCGTGTAGTGCATGTGTAGGTGTAAGTGAATGTAAGTAAGGGACGAGAAGAGAACAAGGAAGAAAAGATCGCGCGCGGTCCGTGGGCCGATTGTTAGGGTACTCCATTGGCATTCTCCTAGCGTTGATCAGAGAAACTCAGAAAAAAGCTGATGAAGCTGCGGGCGGCTAGAATTCTCCTCCAGTCAGGGACTGACTTTGACCTAGCTGTCTAGCTATAGTGCGATTTTTCTAACTCTGCCCTTGAAGCCCCTATGGCCACAATGGAATATCATACGGCATTTCGCGTCTTTCTCCGCCATGCCGCTAGAAGTCGCATGATCGCAAGCACTGCTTGATACGGTCGCGATCGTGCGGTATCTGGCGGCACGACTGAGAACGTCTCGAAATACCGTGACATATTCCATCTTGAAGATGTGCCTCGAGGGGCAAAGTTAGAAAAATCGCAGTAAAGTGTTGAATAGCTTGCCATCATCGGGCGTCGAATCCCATCGGGCATGGAGCCCCCTTCCGATCAGAGGCACTGCCGTGACATCCTATTGATGTCCTATTTAAACGGCAAAATTCAGAGAGCCAGGAGATCGTTTCCAAACCGCCGAGGTGAATTTTGTCCATCTCTTACTTATTTATTCATTGGAATTTAGGGCTTCAATTACCAGTCATTGAGGCCCGCAGGTTTATTGAGTAAGTAATTTTGATAATGACGTGAATGAAGGTGGATAAATGGTAGAAAGAAAGGCTGGGAAAACGGGAGAACCCTGAAAAACGTCTTGAGAGGTCGCTTTGACCGCCACAAATTCCGGGATCGAAGTCGGAACCCAGTGAAGAGAAGCGTGTGCGCTAGCAATTGCGAAACGTCTCTCTCCTCGCCTGCCTCGAGGAGGAAGTTTTGCACACTGTGGGGGCTTTGGGAAGGGCGTGTGGAGTGTTCATCAGGCTCCACTCACTCGCAGGGACAGGGAAATCCCTGGGCGGCAGACTTTATCTGATCACCTGAAGCACACGTCAAGCTGGCATACGTGATGATTCTTCGATAGGATTCGCTACTGGCAAGCGGACCGCTCTCAACAGCGGTGTCAAAAACTGAGGTACGTTTCAATTGACGGACGCAAATCAATGGAAAAACACTGTTTATAATTTTGGTTGTATTTTCTTAAAAAAATGTATATGATATACGGTAGCATTAGTCGTTTACTGATGGGAAACGTGTGCGTAGCTATCAATCCTGGGTTTGAATCCTTTACTAGACGTAGGCCTGAAAGAGTAAACTGAAAACTATTTTTCAGTTTTTTTTTCAATTTGAAGTTTCTTGTTTTATTTCCATTTATTATTCCATTAATTCTTCCACGTCACCCCATAAAATAATATAATTAAATGTAAATAACTTGAACCACACCCGCATACACAAGCATTGAGACAAACGATAAGACACAAAATGGACATCGAAATATGTTTCAATGATAAAAAATGGGCAAGGGTCAATCCATTTTAAATGGTCTAGCACTGGTCGCTCGACCATCTCGAAAAAAATTCATATTTTGTACATAAATTTCCTTATGTTTTGGCTGATCAAAACCATCTTTAACTTTTTTTATTGTATCTAGTTTACAAATGGCGGCCATTTTTGTTTCGCGCCGTGCGCCATTTTTCGCGTTTGCAGACATTTACTCTTTTCTAAAGTACTCAGCTCTAGGTTGTTCTAGCATTCTAGAATAAAAACCATTCGATTCAGCATACTCTGACCTGCAAATCTAAATATTACTTACCTATTTTCTATGTTTTTATTCGAAAAATATTTGCAACCAAATCTATGAAACGCGAATGAACGAAATTCGATTTTCAGAGGGTTATTTTTCAAGGAAGGAATAGAATCTAAGTCTTAATTTTTTCTGCGCTTCTACACACTACAGTATAATTACTTTTTGTAAAATATCATTGGTATATAACGTACCCCTTGAAAATCACATTCTCTTGAAAATTGGAATTTTGGATTTTTTCCCAATTTTGAACTGCAATATCTTTGTTGGGGGACCAGACAAAAATCTGAAAATTGCACACATGCTAGACCGCTAACGAGCGACCAATTTATTAAATTCTGGACCACTTAAAATGGATTGATCCGCAAAGCCTGATAGTTGATAAGGAGTTTGACCCGATTCATATTTTTTGTAATACTTTCAAGATCTCAAAATGTGTGAGTGCGTAGTAAACTCAAATCCGAGCTTACGCCGAAAAAAGAGCACGTTTATCTGTTTTTATTGACTTAAACAAAAACTGTAAAAATAACATGAGCTTTATACACTTGCGCGCTGTTTATTTTATATCATTTTGGGCATGATTAAAAAGATATAATGAAAAAGCGTAGAATGAAAACAACGTGAAAATTCTTTCAAATGCGCAAACTTACAATATATTTACAGATGGAATATCCGAAAGAAGTCTGTATTATCCTGCAAAATAAAACAACAAATCTTGATCTTAGTGGAATAAGCTGTTGCGTATAATTGCGATTCTCATAGATAATTATTTCACCAGCATGCGAATGGCGAATTTGAGAACTAACGTAGATGCATCAGAATCGTGAACAATGAACACCGTAATTTTTTGTCCGTCCTTTAGTCAAGTTCGTATCGAAAATCATCCATAGATAAACGGTAAACGTCAACTAGTGTGACAGAAACAGACAGTACACTGTACTTTGTTTTGCGATGGTGCTACAACTCCAGCCCAGAATTATTTAACTGAATAATAATATTCATTTTTAAATGAATAAAATAATGTTTCACTAAAAAGTATGAAAATGAAAACAAGATTACCGCAACAATGATTAAAGACATTTTTATCCTGCACCTTTAGCAAATAGTCAAATAGTCCGATGTGTGAATTTTAAGTTCACTGGAAACATTTTCACAGTTTTGTAAACACTACTGTAAATATGCACAAGGTATTTTGCCGATGTAACTACGACAAAATACGCCTCCATTGCGGCTCCTGTAGCATGTGCGGCTCCTTTAGCCCTAGGAATCGATTAGAAATCTGCATGAGAGGGACGGAAATTCATCACGGAATCGCATTCATCACGTATGCGATTGAATAAGCTTTGTTGGCGAAACACGCGTCGCATAACAGTACGCACGATGTTCGCACGTGGTGGATCGATTCAAACAAAATTCTGTCACGTGTGACACAACAACAGGACCGCAACGTTGTGGTATTCATATCAATGTTCTTTGTCCTCCAAACAATAGGCAGTGGCGATGCAATAGCTGTTAGGGTTCGTTTACTGACTGCTCCCAAAACATATTTCCTAAACACATACGCGAAAACATAGGTAAATGAAATCCCTCTTTACAGTAATAATATTTATTCCTCGACCTGTATTTCCATAATGCACAACAAATTGGTATCAACCCGTGAAGTAGCTTATAGTTTGAAAGGATTCATTCTGCCTATATAGTAAACAAAGGGCTCAAGATGATATGGTCACCGACTGGGAGAAAGAATTAATGGTCAATACTTTGAATACCCCGCTCAAAAAATGCACAGATTTCTTTGGGTTATTTGTCAAGCAATTTACGACATAACGCAAATGTAGAATAGAATGCCAACAAAGATTCCCCTGTGTAATGTGAATTTAGCTGACCAAATTCAGATATAGAAATGGAGAAAATATTTCTCATTTCAGATTGTAATTTATTCACGTTTTGTGTATTGGGAAGGAAGGATTTACAGGGAAGAGGTTATTGGTCTACGTAAGTAAAATAAGTTATCAATAGTCATATTTTATCTATTCATTCGACTAACTACATCTGCAATATATTTACTAGGTTTCTAATATTTGAAATTTTCAAAATTATGTAATTTGTCTATTTCATCGGCTCCGCAGAGAGCCAAACCACGATTTACTAAGCGAAATCTGCCATTATGCGAGTGATGAGATCCAAATTCCTTCTTATCTTTCCCTATAATGATCATCCCCCACCGTTCTGTTTACTCTCCAGGATAAAACGCCCGTCATTTTTTGTGCTTTGCCACCTTATTTTATGAATTTTTGGGATATCTCCTGGATCCGAAATTCCAGAAAGGGCCACACCCGCAGTCATTGTCCCTGGCCGCCTCCTGGGGCCACCGGATGTGGCGCGGAGCATGGCGTGCTCTGCGCGCTCCCTCGCGTCCGCCTCGGAACCGAGCCGCGTCGAGCAGCAAACGAAACGCACACATGGTCTCCCTGGCGTCAAGGGCACGTCCTCCCCTAATATTTTCGAGTAAATCCGGGGCTTTAATTCTAATCATCTTTCTACTAAAACTATGAATGAATGAAATATTTCTTTCATTCATATTTCTTCTAAATGAAGTATTTTTACGACATTCATTCGTTATGTCAATATAAGTGTACACACATGGTATAAAAAAATCAAACATACAAAATACATAATAAAATACATAATAAAATAAAGAGTAAAACTACTATTTTTTACCAGTTTCATAAAAGTTTCTATTTTTTACTGAATGGTGATAAGTATCCGAAAGTCACTTATAGCAAGGAATAGCGTTTGCACAATAAGAATGGAAATTACAAAAGATTTCTTCATTTTTTCAGTGATCGTTATCAGTTTTACGTAGATTCATAGGACTTTTTTCTTTTCCTTATATAAATTTAAAGTTGTCTTTCTATATCATAGATTGCAGCATGATAGAATCTCCTCGAAATTCGTACATTTTCTCAGTTTGGTTTTCAGAACGTAATGCATTTTTTAAATCACTAGTGTCACTTGTTGCGAGTTTTGTTTTGTTTTGTTTTTTACTTGTTGTGCACAACATGAGACTACGACCGAGCGCCCCCAGCATCTTCCTTTCCCCGGTTCTTCACCCTTCCTAAGCCCCCGCCCTTCCTTGCGTCGCACTTTCCTAGGAAAATAACACACGTCGTTGACACGTATCCTGGCCATAATAGTGGCTGACAGGTCGTCTTCTCTTGCTCTTCGATTTTTCAATATTTTCCTGACGTTGTATACATGTTAAAGTTTCTCGCTAGACAAGTAGTTCATTCATTTGTTTTCCAGTTTATACAATAGTTATTTCAATTAGGAAAAGTCATTTACAAATACCTGGCCAGGAGTATACAATGCTTCAGCGATCACGTCTAAATCGACATCTGGCATTCAAGAATGAAAAAACTTGCTTGTATGATCGTTTAGGATGTCTACGTCTACTGCAGAAAAATTCACACAATATTGCAAAGGAAACAAACTTGAGTTGACCAGAAATTAGCGTATGGTATATCATACGCCGGGCAATAATGGGTTGTTGTAAATGAACAAATTAAAATATGAATCATGCTTTTTTGAATAATATAGCACATAAATTTTATTTATTTTATAAATGGCCAAATATTTGAACAAATGTACTCTTGAATGTACGTTTTATTTCCTGGCCTAGTAAATTTTTTGTCAGTTTCACATGCAGACACATTATCCGCATGGATATGAAACGTTTGAGAAAGTTCCAGTAAGGCAAGCAATTCTGTAAAATATGTTTAAATCCATAGTCTAAGGATTAATCTAGGTATTAAACATGACAGTGACTCATTTCCTCTCTGCACTACAGCGACAGAAGCGTCTTCCTTTCCGAGTTCGATCAGATTGATTTGAATATTACAACAGGTTGTTTTGTGGCCCATATTAGTTGCATAATTATGACTTTGGACAATGAACAAGTGGCCTATTCTTTGCAGAACGCGTCAATTACAAACGCGGGAAACCCAGATTTTTGTAGATGAATGTGGAGTACAGAATAAAAATCACAGTTTTGAGGGTCGCATCAGCCTTTGCTTCTGCAGACAAATATAAAATATTAAACAGTATTTTCCAATTATATGCCATTTATTGATATTTCCAATTATATGCCATTCCTCCTGTACGATCAGAATTTTGCTGTTCCGAAGAGAAAATTAAATCACTGCAATCATAGTTACACTTAAAAGAAGTGGCAGACCGTGAACTCGTGTGTGACCGTGAACTCAAGCCAGAAGATCAAACTCCAAGTCATCGTCCCTGACCGTTCTGATATACCTCGTTATACATTGTCAGCCACCAAAAACAAAAATAAAGTGAAATCTATTGATATTTTAGGAAAGGCTCCGTGATTTCAGAAAAAAACGTTTCGGATCAGCAAATGTTACACGAGATAATTGTGCTATCATTCATTTCGTATAAAATGTGTTGATAAATAATTTTGCCACGCTTATTACAATAAGAAAGTCTTTCTATAAAGAAAAACGATGCTTTGAGTTTCTCGAAAATATTCACCCAAGAGAAAACCATTGCCACGTTCTTTGAAGATTTTCACGGCTGGCCAGTGTGTGATTAATTATTTAATTAAATTGTAAAATTAACAATTTCTTATAATTAATTTTTTCTTACAACTGCATCATTCCAGTAAGTGATTTTAAGGTTTTTGGTGTTGAAGTTGGGATTGGAAAAGCATTCAATGATTGACCACATATTTTTTGCCTGCATATGTGTTATTTCAGAAACAACATGCGTCAACGGCGTTCGTCAGTATGTATAGGATTTAAATTTTTTTTCTTAAATGGGACAGTATATCTATATAAAAAAAGATACATTCTTAAAAAAAATGTCACTATTGATGAAATACGCAGACATTTTAGGAAGTTTCTTGTCTGCACTGAAAAGTCAGTTTTTATTGACATTTGTTTTTGAAATAATTCATCCAAATTTCCTGTTTCCTTCGAAATTTTCTCATTAATGAGCATCTAATCTAGGTGAAGTGTGATGTCAGTTGAAAGTTATATTGATGTCGTGACCTAGCCTGCATGGAAATTGGAACATGTAATAACCGCCTTTGCAGAAAAGGTTAGCAAAAAAAAAATATATCTCATATCCGCGCCCATGGAAATCCAGCGAACTATGTCTTTCCTAACAAGCTCCGCAGGGATGTGAGCCGAGATATGCTGTAAAGTATAACTCACGACCAATCACAATTGCAGCTTATTGTATGGTGACATACTACTATCATCTGAAGAGTTTTTCACCACGTACGTTAACGTTTTTGCATTATCTGTATTCATACGTTTCGAAAATTAAAAAAACTTTCTACGATATACAAGTAATATGCATCGAAATACAACACGTTTTGATTAACGTGTCATTTTGATTAATGTTCATTTGAAAAAATTGAGTCTTTCTGTTGTTTTTATCTGGAATTTTATTTCCAGAATAACCACGTTCATTTACACTTTTTGAATGTTTGCTTCTCAGTTGCTTAGATATTTCTTCTTTCTTCATTTCAAATTACAATTTAATTATAACATATTAAAATGCAATTACTAGAACTATAACAATCGTGGAAATCTGTTTATTCGGAACTCTCCTGAAAAATCGTACGCTATTACAAGCTTGATAAGAATAATTCTTTACTTGCTTTCCAGAGTTACGGTCGAGCAAGTTCCATTTAATAAATCACTTGTGTGCTTTGTACCTAAGCTGGTTTCACCAGCGGACCCCGGCGGGTCTGCATTCGACTACGGAATTTTAAATCTTTGGCTTCTCTCTCCGTCCCCGGGATACTCTGACATTTACTCTTAAAATAATTTCTTAACGCGTGTTTAGAGGGTATGTGTTGAATAATTCATAAAGTGTATTGTTTTAATTTCAACAAACAATTTTATGTATGTCCCACATGTGTCCCGACAACTGAAAAAAACTAAAAGGGGCTAATTCCGAGAAGACTGAATGTTTATGGGTGACATGAGAAGGTAAGTACGCTTCAAGAACGTGGTAAAAACATCCATGACACACATGGGACTCGGACCTTCATCCTTTCGTATGCGTAGTTTAACCGATAACCTAGACTCAGCTTCTGTTGGTTATTTTTTAGTAATTTTCTTGTAAATAAAGATTACTTTCCATGCATATCACTTGAAAAACTTTATCCTGGTGTCAGGATATTACTGAGCAAGGCTATCCGTTTCACATCTAACAAACCTTATTAATATACATGTATCTCAGAATAAAATATGTATCACATTTCGAGGGCTTCTATAGGGTCCAAGATAATTATTTTTTTACTAAACAACATATGGTGTGAAATTTTATGTAAGGAAGTAACACATGAGTCAGTTGGCCCTAACTGGAAGGCAACCCATCACGTGTGATTTTTGGCAGGTCAGGGGCTCACGGAAAGAAATTTCGTATACCCGTCAAACACTAAAGTATGGTGAATTGCCTACCAATCAGGAGAAATGACTAGTGAGAAACTAGATTATACTAAATTTACTGCGTATCTATTATCCATACCTTCAAAGTTTGTAACATTTATTCTCATACATTCGGTACAATATTACTAGGTTCAACGGACTATGAAGAAACAAGTGCTTCTTTTGAAAGATCCACGACACACACTGCAAGCAGTGATGTGATCAGTTTTGCGCAGCAAATTATTTTTTCTTGTGAATTGGCATCATACAAGAATACATGCTTATAAAATATTTTGAAAACAGAAGCTCATGTTTTAACTAAATATATTGGTCACCATTTTCTTCAATAATAACGTGTAAAATTATAGTTTCTTCAAAATAAAATTACGCAATTTCTTTTCGATCAGAGAGAATCTGTACTCCATCATTTAATGCGTGTGTTCCATCAATCGTATGTTCCATCTTCAGATATATTTCGAATACCATGACATTACGATTAGATCCATTAGTTTTGGATGAAGGTCAAATCGGCTATATCTTTGATACACACCATTCTCGTGAATACGCAGACCATTCGCACACATTTACCACACACCGCGTCCGCACCGAATCAATCGTACGAATATCTGCTACAGCTATATTACACACATCCAGTTCATCACTAAATGTTATTGAATTCAGTGAATAGGACCACACATGCAAGTGAGTAGAACTTTTACTGATTTTCAGCTTTTCATTGGATTAATATCATCGAAAAGTACTTTCAAAAATCCATTAGTAAATTATAATATGAAATATATTTTGAACACTACGATTACCCCTTCGTTTTAGTAAAAAAACATTGATTTTTGCGTTATAATATTTAAAATTAAACAGTACTCCAAAACATGAAAATTCTTTTGTATTCGTAAATAACCCAGAAAAAGTACGTCATACTACCCTGTAAAAGTCGAATCTCATCGGCAACCATCTGGCCCGAAATCTGCTTCCAATCGGTGACTTAACGACAAAAAACTTCGGCACTCGCCAAATCGAAAGCCATTATCAGATTAGCAAATCATCGCAATCCACTTCCTTCTCCGCTCGGGCGCGTCGACCCAGCCGGCCTCCAACGCCATCTCGACCCTCCCATCGCGTTCGGCAGTCTACGCCCTCCTCCCCGCATCGATATCGCCGCCCTGACATTTGCGGGCAGCGCGAAGCAGATGTGGCCGGGGCGGGGCGGGGAGGGGGGACATCCCCGCGGGACCGCTAATGGAGTCGGCGAGCGCGCCGCCGGGGCGACCGGCAGGCGCGCGGCGAGTTCATCACGACGGACGGCCAGCCCTGCTGCGCCGCCGCCACCGCACGCCCGCTCCCGCAGTCCCATCAAACGCTCGGCGCGCCTTTGTGGGCCGCGTTCAATTACATTGATTAACGCGAATCCTTTCGCCGTATTTAAATGAATCGGACGATCCTTTTGTCGCCCGCCGGCACCAGTCACGTGTCTCGGGTACTATTTATGGTATCCATGTTCTAGCGTTCGCGTTTAGAGCGCTGTTGTTAATTTATCGCGCTGCTAAATGGCTGGTGTGAATTAGCAGTGCGGGGAAATTTTATGAAGCCCGTGAATACATGGCACCATTCAAATTTAGATGAATTAAAGTGGCAATTCGTAACCGGGGGATGCCTAACTGGAATACAATCAATTATGGAACAGATATTCTCATTTAATTCAAAAAACCTTTCGCAAAATATTTGCATATAAAAAATTAAACAATTTGTAGCTTTCAGTAATAGTTTTATAAGAATATGGAATTCTAAATTCACCAGAAATTTAAAGAAATCCGTTACTGAAGAAATAAAAGGTAATGAACTCACGAATTCCTTTTTAATTACCATAATGAATTACTAATGTGGAATTGTTTTGTATAGCATTGTCCTCATCCCTCATTTAATTTGTAAATGCCGTCATCTTATTTATTGTAGATAATTGGAGACTCATAATTTTTTTATCGTAAATGGTGCACGAATTTCCTTCCGAAATTTAGTATCCATATTCACACAGAGCAATTGTGAGAACTATAATACTATAAAAAATGAATAATATATTTTAAATTGACTAACTAAATTTTTATACAGATACAATCAATATACACCAATACGTACACTTCACTAGAGTACTTTTTCAGTCTAAGCCTCTTTTTCTAGTAACCGTGGGACAGTTTCCAAAACATTTAAACTCATTATAATACATTTATGAATTAGGGTTGCAGAAATAATGATTTTTACAACTATGACGTTCATGAAAAAACGAATGATACCCGGACGAAAAGAAACGGATCAACAGTAAAGTCAACAGTTTTTCAACAAAATATATATGGTGCACCTGATACAAATCAAACAATGCAAGACAATGATTTTCTAATTAACAAATAAACTTCCTTTGGGTCAACGCCTGGACTCTGTATGTTAAGGAAGAATTTAAAATTAACGATAAAATACAGAATAATCCAAAGAAGCAAATAACACAGAAAGCTGTAACGAACTTTCGCAAATTGCTCTGCGCTAAAATTGGAGGAAAACGCGCTTGCACGAAACCGAGTGGTGCTCCCAAAAAGCAAATAAATTTCAAAAGCTAACAGTATCAGCTGCACGCAACGCGCCGCTATCTCGCACGTGAGATGTGCGAACTGCGACAGGAAGTTCGGCGACTGTTCCACGGGGCGTCACTAGGAAAGCAACATGACAAATTCTTGAACATTAATATAAACGACGTAACAAAAATATCTTAGTAGTTTGTAATAAGTAGGGAGCGGATTTTGATGGAATGTCATTTTCTTTCTTTTCACATTAGAACAATGCTGTTTCGTATAAAAATTCATTTTATGTTATGACAAAACGAAATTATCCATTTTTTGTGACTTTCTTTTTGGTAGTTTTCGTCGTTTTCGACTGATAAATCATTTTTTACCTTTTTACGTCATTTTAATGCATTTTCGCTAAATTAATCGATTTTAAGATCATTTTAATGGTACTTGCTTCAAATAATATTTAAGAGATGCAACAAATGATCACCCCAGAATTCCTGAGTAGCCTGTTCGATTCCTTCGCTCGTATATTGTAATGTCAGTCGTGAGTACTAAGGTTCCTGAGACACCTATCGGCGCCATTGTCAGTTCGGGCGATTTCGCGATAAGTAAAGGCAGAGATTTCGCTTTAAAGAACAGTCCACACCAAACGTTTGCAAGGCGAGTTCTCTTGAAAAACGGAAGAAGCCTCTAGTACATCAGTAGCATATCCGACAGCTTGAGTTGTTCTTCTGAAATGATTTGATCACAATTTTACGTATTTTTTCTTTGTTTTTAGGTCATTTTTGAAAGATTTTAAGGGCATTTTATTGATCATTTTTGGCAATGTTTTAGGTCATCAAAATCCGCTCCCTAGTAATACGATTGCTTATTGGAATAGTTGTGAGTATCCAAATAAAGCATTTTGTATAGTACTAAAATCAAACAGTTTCCTTTGGAATTTTTTAGATTGTTTCATATATAAGTTTGTTTTCTAAATTTTGTTTTATGTTTTCTGCACCAAAACCGTATTTATGAAATCTGGGTTTTCTGCGAGAGTTTGCAACAACCACAAATGCATCTGGTCTTTTCAATAAATGGAAACAATTGAAGATTATGTAGCGACTTAAACAAGAACACACAAAATAATGGAAATTTGTGACGAGCATGTTCACCCTGTGTTTTACTTTTGTAAGAGATGTTTAATTTATCTTCCTAATATTAAGACTATTTTTTGGAGAGATACTCGCATTTCATTATTTTATGTAATGCATATTTTTCGAACTTCTAATTATAATTCATTCGAGTTTAATCTGGAAACGTAATATCGAACAAAGAATTGTTATTTTCGCAATAATTCGTCAACATTCACATTTCAATACTGAATTAATATCGCCTCAAACACTTGCTACTAACGAGCACGGATTTTAAACAAACCGCACTATATGGTTCATACCATCCATACCCATATAGAAACTGGGTTTTGACTTCTCCATGACAAGAAATGGCAATCTTAATATAATTATTTCACTATTAACAATCATAAAAATGTTCTTAGAACACTAAATATGTTATAGAATTTTGCAGAAGCTGTCAATCGAACAGTTTTTTTCAACATAATTGATCTATTTCAATTTGCGGGCTAACCTGGGAGGCAATTTGCGGGCTATCATTGGTTAATAGTGGCGAGTAGTTCCACTAACTATCTGAGTCGTCTTGTAAAACCAAAAAATTACTGTCCATTGTAGCGTACAAAATATACTAATGAGTGTATCTCATATCGTAAGAAATATTATATTCCATCATTTACTCTAACAGTAAAAAATACATTTATTTCATGCATGTGAGTTCATTGCAAAATCAAAATACAAACTTTATCTGTTGTTTCTACAAAATATCGTATGAATACTGATCATACGATGAGTAGTTCTGACTCTCGTTACTGCCAGGCCAAGTGATCAATTCAAGTTGACACCGACGGAGTAGTTGGAGTAGGCACGGAGATGAGAGCCTGATATTTGGTACTGCAGGGGCGGCAAAGGAATGGATAGCACAGGAAGGGGCGCTATAAGGCAATGGCAGGACGTCCGATCAGGAGAAGCTGGCGTGTGTTCAAGCATACCCTACAATCCTCGAGTGGACTCGTCGATATTAATCTCTCTGAATTCTACACAGAATGTGCAACGTGTAGAGCATTGCGTTACGAGTTCACATTTCGCAGAGCAACTTTTACCTTTGCCCATTAACAACTCGCCGAAAAGAAATTTGAGAACAGATTATTATAAGCAGATTCTGTATATATGAACGGAATTCATCGTTCGATACGAATACGAATTTTAAGTATGAGACTCATTTTAAAACATTTTATAACTGTTATTATTACCAGAAACCCTACGAAGCATTTTAGTAACACTTACCCCTTAAATGCACCAGTTACTATGCGTGCAATAGCTGTTATTCAACCATCACTTAAAAATTCAAAAGCGTTTATCTCGAAACGTCATTTCTTGAGTTAATCCAGTATTGCAAATGTGAAAATTGTGTATATTATAATCCACAAATATTATAAATTATCGTGTTTGATATATTTGAATATAAAACTCGATACCTTTTCGCTTTTCATTCTAGTTGCAACATGCGCTGTATAACGTCAATGTCAATGACCAATTTTTAATTGCAACTTTCGACTTTATATAATAATACATAAGTGCTTTTAAGCGGGGTAAGTGCGTTTTCGGGGCAAGAGCGTTAGTCGGCTACATTTCTTTGCGTTATTTCGCTACCCCCACAGCCATCTGTAGACTATGGTGCACAATATACGCCTATCCACGCTAACAAAGCACGGCGCTCTGGTTCGAGAGATAACATCACTCGGAGGTTTCATACACTACAGACACTACTGACTGAAGTGTGTGAACTTACGAGTATTTACGAGTACTTTTCAACACTACTGACTGTGGTGATTCAACACTACAATCAAGTTGACGATGTCCGAATGAATCCAACATTATCGTCTTCAAAATCTTCTTTTTCGACAAACTAGTAGGATAAGTTATATGTTCTGTTGTAGTACTTTATGCACATAATTGAAACATTATTTTATCTTTTGGTTTGAGTAAGTTAAGCTATATGACGCACTTATCTAAGATAAATTCAACAAGGGGTAAGTGCATTATAAAAACAAGGGAAAGTGCGTGATAATCAGCACTTGCCCATGTTTCTATTTAAAATATGAAACTTAAGTAAATGTTATTTCAATTACATTTTTCGTTCGTTTAAATAAAATAAAGCTGAAAAGCAAAGTGCAAAAGAAATTTCTCCACTATGTTGGGCGACGCAATTCGCAAAGGGATACCCTCTAATTAAATTTATGAAGAATTCATTGTCATGCGGATCTACTCCATTAGATTTCCCGAAAGAGAAGATATCAATTCAGTTGAGAAAAAGACATTGTAAGCATTCTTCCTCCCCCTAAAATTGAGCGTCGAGGAGAAGCAATTTTCGATGTCTTTTTTTCAGATTTTTATCTTTGTTTAGAAATGTTCTCTGTTTAACTCTATTTGCTACTTTTACATTAATAAAATGGGTTTAAAACTTTGTTTTTGCATTTTTATCTTTTGACCTTTTTATCCAGATGTGTAGTTGATGCAATGCAAAACTCTATAACTTAGCTATTTCTTTTCCGATTTGAAAACTTCCAGGCTCAAATTGATTGCTTGCAGCTGCACGTTTTTTCACATTGCCGGTCGAATAATTAACTCATAGGAAAGGAATTTGCGAAGCGGTGACGCAGTTACCCCGGGTTGGTGGGGCGAGTGGGTAAATCGGACTTGAAACACTTTTCCCATCAAACTGATGATAATTTTTAGGATTTCAGAAAACACATCTGTACTATTAAAAAGAATATAGTTTAAGGTATGCAATACGATACAAAATAATAATCTAGCATTAATTGCTGATTTTTATGCCGGGTTGATGATGAACTTTGCACACCATATGATACACTTGCCTCACTTCACCTTGCGAGTATTTATCGCATTATCCTGAGGTTAAGGAAGATAATTTCTCTATTTTACGGAAATAAGAAACAAACTAGCATTAATTTTATTAATCAGCATTATTCATATTTTCTAGTAACAATTAGTATTAGCTATTTCAACCATAAAATAAAGAAATTTCGCAATTTATTTTTGTGTAGAGAGAGAGAGAGAGAAAGAGAGAAAGGAAGAAAGAGAGTAAGAGAGAGTGGAATACCTCCTCCTCCAGTTCCTCCAAATCAGTCATTGTTAAGGGATCTGATCCTGGTGATTACTGACGGGCTTTGTGGCCCTTAAACTTACCGCACGTCCATCCCAACCCCGAGCCCATCTCAACCGCGCGTCCGTCCAAATCGCATGTACGTCCCAACTGCGCCCCCGTCCTAACCACGCGTCCGTCCCAACCGCGCGTCCCTCCCAACTGCCCGTCCATTATTTCTTGAAATTACGCGTGGTTTTCACGTATTATTTGTTTGGGTTCATTTATATTTTTTCTCAAAACGGTTCCAATGTTTTTTTATAATTTTCCTCTCGCATAGAGAAATGGGCGATTAAAAATGGTCCAGGACTCATTTACTTCCTGAACAATCTTAATTTTCCAAAATTGCGAAAGTTACAAATAATGTAAGAAAGAATGTTCTATTGTATGAGCACTAGTTTTGAATTACGACCGAGTGTAATTTCACATAGAATTTCAGTAGTTCACACCGGCATTTGGTCATTTCTGTGGGCTGAAGTAAAAGTTCTTAAGTAGATAGGTTTATTTAAGTACTTAAGAACGTTTACCCTGAGGCCACAACTTTATTGGGGAGGTGGCACTTGACTCCTCTTCACCTGGCGAGCCGCCTCTTCCCCAAATGGCCTCTTTCTTCCCGTGTCCTCTGCCAGCCACGCCCTCGACCCGAAGGCTCGACTTCTCCCACGCTGCGCCGTTGTCGCTGCAGGCCGTGCGAACGCGTGCGCGCAAAGGGGTGTAACGCGGCGCGGCGCGGCGCGGCGCCGGCACGCGTGATCAATAGGCCATTTGCGCGGAGGCTTCGCGGGGCTCCGCCGCCCCTCGCCGGCTGCTGGGATTGCGCTTCCGTCGCGCCGGAGGCCCGCCCGCCCGCAGCCGCCAGCGCCAGCGCCGGCGCCGCGCGCGAGATGAGGCTAGAGATGAAAAATCTGCTTCACGTGCGTCCCCGGAAGTATTACAATCCGATCAAAATTGCAATCTGCTTTCGGTAAAGGCGATTTTGTTTGGCTTTACTTTATAAGGTGAGAGCGATTCCGTTACGGAGACCTGTTTTGTGCTTTTGCAGAGATGTTTCAGTCGATTTACTAATTACAGTAAATTATGGTCAAATTGTTATACATTTTAACTTAATAATAACTTCCTTCTACTCCATTTAAATACTAAAAGAGAATGGTATGTGGAATATGTTTAACGACTTCCAATTCTACACAAATAATTTGTTGCCCTTTGAACTGTGATTTTTCAAGGGGGGATTGGGGCATTGGCAATCAACAATTCCTTATATATAGCAGATGTTCCGATATGATTTTATGAATGTATATTTCATATGGCACTCACAAATAATTGGGTATATTATTATTTGCTATACATAATCACATAAGAAACTATGATTATTTTTTTCGAAATACTATTCTATTATTATCGACTAAACCCCATCGAACAGAGGATCGAAAATTCACTTACCGTCCAGCTGCATTTAGGGTTGAACAGTCCACTATTCATGAAGAACAATCAAAACAAATGAGCTGGAGGTTCAAGGAGGCGAATGAGTACACTTATTTCAAGAAATGGCATTTCTTGTTTACATGAATTTTTTCTTATAAATTTTTTTATTCATTTTCTTTTAGCAAAAGTGGTAATACGAAAAGTATTGAACGACACACGGCCAATAACACAAATAAAGTACGGACTTGATTGGTATCATCTACACAAAGATTCTCAAAGGGCTGTTTGGTCTTTTCAATAAATTGGGCGACACACGAAACCGATCTGTATAAAGAAGCAATGGATTGAAAAATCGTGTTTCTTTTCACCTGCACATGTGACATTCATATTGAAAAAGGGCGTTAAAAATACCTAAATATTAAAAAAAAGTAGTAATTCGGGATCTGTAATATCTGATTGCCGCGCGATCTATCGGAAGAAAATTACACTCGGACGGTGGCGGGAAATGCAATCTCAAGCATTTTTGTTTGTTTCAATTTAGAGTAGGTTGTGTAAGCACGTGAACGTGATTTTATACATTGAATAGAAATCTTGAAATATGAGAGGTTAGTGATCTTAGTGAGGTTAGGTTGTTTATAATGCTGGAATACAAAAAAAGAATTTAAGCAGAAAACAGTTTGGTTACTTGACTAACCGTGCGATTTAATCGCACGGGATCTCACTAGTCTACACAAAGACTTTCACTTTAAAATTAAATTTTTGGATAAATAAACTACGAAAATACTCTCTGACGCTTGCTAGTATCATAAATATTTTGCATTTGGAAATTCAATTTTTGTTAGATTAAGGAACCTGTACTTATTAGAAAAAAGCACCCACTTAGATGTTTATCCGAAGCAGGCCACGAACACCACAGTCGACCCAACTTCTTAGTTAACACTCAAGCGCATAATAACTACGAGACGTTCATGAAAATGTAAATGAAAACACGAGATTACAAGTAATTTTCTGGAATGAAATTAGAGATACGAAATATCTAGTGATCTGATAGAAGAAATTGGCCCCGCGTTGCCACATTCAAGATCTGTTTATCGATTACCTCGTCAGAGCCTACAAACTTTGGATTTTACTCACTATGTAAATATATTTATCGCACACATTACAAAATTCTAGTAATTATTTTAATATCATGCAATTCTAAAAACATAAATAAATCCGTTTGTAAAAGCTTGTGAACATAATTTCATTAACGTCGCATTCACCTCAGAAATATGAAATAAAATATGTTTATGCCAAATAAATACGTTAGTAAGGTCGATACAATATTTTGCTAACTTTATATTACATATAAGATGTTAGTACCATTTAATAAGTTCACAGGTGGTAAAATCAAGAAGTAAAATTAGGTACTAGACTATAAGGAGCGATTTAAACATGCAATTCTAGCCTCGATTAAACTTTTTTATGCTTTTCAAGACAGATTTTTTTTAACGTCTCATCAACAGAGTTAGTCTGTAAAATACATCCTGCAAGTCACCCATCAATTCACTACCACAAAAAATGTGAAAGGTGGAACTGAGATTTTTAACACATTCACTTGTGTCATGGAAAAGGAGTGACGTTACGAATTCAGATTCATTCCAAACCATTGAAAAGTGAATACATAAACATGCCGTTTTACTCGTATACATGAAACTCATTAGATTTTTAAAGCTGCCTCATAATTTTGTATAGAATCAGACGAAGCTTTCTCAGCTTAATAAATACGTTACTAATGCATTAATCTGATCTAATACATGTCAGTTTTCACCGATGGGAAAGAAGTTTGTTGTCCCTGAGGACGTAAATCACAGTAGGATTTATTCTTCCCTTCGACATCAGAGAAACTATTCTCCACAATGTCTTTAGAGACGAAACCTTTGGCGCGGCACTCCCTACACCTCCAAGAGCTCCCACCAGCAGCAGGAAGCTGATGAAGAAGACGGCCCGTGGGCACGGCCCGTGGGCACGGCCCTCGCGCAGCGCCCGTGACAAACGGCGCGCGCCCCCCGGGCGACGCCATTACTTAGACATTCATCAACTTTGCCCACATTATTGGACAATTCGAAGGGGCACAAAGTTCGCCCTCGCCTTTGTGGCGGCGAGTGGGTTCAGCACCGCACCCTAAGTAACTTGGAACGGTTCTCTGACCCTGCCGTATATCTCGAGGAAGCCACGGAGAAGGACCCTAATGGAAACACTAAATAGAAGGGACACCCAACCCCGCACGATCTTTATGAAAGAGCGGGCATGGGTTATAAAAGAAACAGATGGAATATGGACATCAAGAAAAAGGAAATACGAAAGGAAAATTTTATCAAGGTCTGAGTGGAATAATGACTGGATGCATTAAAAACAATTTTTGAGGAAACGTGACCCAGAAATAAATAAATTTAATAAGTCGCAGGATGCAAATTGATGAAAAAACGCAATAAGAACAACAAACGATAAAAGAGAAAATGTGACTAGAAATGTGCGTCAAGCGTTGAAAAGTATAATGATAGAAAAGTTTACCAAATTGTATTTGTGAAATTATATTCATTTGTGTCTTGTAAAGAGATTTAGAATGTGTTCGTAACTTTAACATTACGCTTAGACTAAAGATGCATTCGTTTCACCTAACTACAGGGAAATTCACAGAGCCGAACATCTGACAATTCTAATAAAAAAGATATTTAAAAGCAATATCACAGGAATGTAGGCTCCAATCTAGATTTCATCACTTGACACTTTCATTTCAATATTTTTAATTTAGAACACGAACAAAAGAGATCACCGTGTCTTCACTCCGTATAACCTCAACAATCTGCTAACATCGTTCAGATTTGCAAACACAACGGGAAGTCTCCCTCCGATTTCCATGAGAACGGAACCGACGCACGGATTTTCATATCGTTGCCTATCCTCTCTTCGACCTCTCGCTGCCGCGTCTTTCGAGCTATCGATTGTAAACGGTCGCAGCACGTGCACGGCGAATCCCGTCGAGCTCATAACACTCGGCGCAGTAACGACCTCCACCCATGCCCGCTCCCACCCGCTCACGCCTTGATCGCACCCCCAACTCTCACCCACTCACTCCCGCCTCTGCACACCCTCGCCCTCCCCACACACTCCAGCAGGCCTTAACACGCCTCTGTCAGACTTCACCCGCCGACAAGTGCTCCCACCCGTCCATGCTTGCTCCCAACCGCCCACGTCCTTCCTGCACCCCCAACTGTCACCCGCTCACTCCCGCCTCTCTGCATACACTCGCCCAGCCGATATGCCCCAGCAAGTCCTAGCACGCCTCTGCCCGACTTTACCCCCCTCCCACCAAACCCGCATGGCCCTCTCACGCTAACTCCGCACGTTCACTCAACTCCGCCTACATACTCGCCCCCAACCACCGACCGCAGCCCCCTCGCGCGTTCCCTCCCCTCCCCGTCTCGTCCCCGCTCCCCGCTCTCCACACCCCGCTCCCCGCTCCCCACTCCCCACCCCCACTCCCCACTCCCCGCCCCTTCGGTCGCGACCCGCTGCGGCCGCTCGTACCCGGTTTCTGTTCGCTCGGCCTCGTTAAGGCGCCGTAACTGCAGGTCGAGCGCCACCGCCGCCGTTGTACAATATTTCTGGATGAACCATAAAAAGGAACGGCCCGCGGCGCAGAGGGGGCGAAGGAACGGCAATGGGAGGGGCTCCATCGGCACGTGATGGCCGGATTAACGATAAGTCGCGTCGGCCCCAGGCGGCGTCGCCCGCATTTCCCCCTGCTCCTGTCGCCACCCGCACTTTTACCAAACACTTCGCCTTGCCCCCCTGTTGTATCATATTCCCTCATCGAAGTCAAACTTCTTTTCAACACGACTCGTCAGTCTCCGCGTCCTCATGGCCTCCTCCGTACTAAACACTGCCCTTTCATTACTACTTCCACAATCGCCTTTCACTCCCCTCGCCACCATCCTCGAGACCATCTTCTCCGTCCTTCTGTAGGAATGTCCACTGCCTCTGCTCTTCTCGTTTCACTCCTTGCTGCCCCCAATCTTTCTTTTATCAACCCTCCTGGGATATTAGATGCGGCTGCCTCAGTGTCATCACATCACACCATTACGCCATCACAAACCACATTGCCGACTGAATTCCCTGTATATTTAACCCCTATTTTTTCTTTTATCCGATATTAAATTTTTGTTTCATTGATCTCCGTTTCTCCTACGATTTCAATTTCAATGTGGGCTTTCAAGCGGAATGGCTTTCTAACAAGACATCGTCTTTAACATGTAGAAAAGCTATTCGGAGCAGCCTCATCACTTTCCGTCTTTAATGTGTCCGCGCTCTAGCATGCTCGCATGAGACGCATATGTTTTTTTTTCTTCATTATCTAAACTGTCTTCCAACAATAATTTAATGCCTCGACGTTTCCCCACATTCGCGACGCTTCGCTCCAAAAGTGCTATTCCTCCTACTTGAAGGTGGTGCTCTCATCTCGTCCCTCGACGGTGGGGAGGACGCCCTCTGCGAGACGCCGCTTGCATGGCATTTCGCCCCTCGCTCTGCAGATAAGACGCTCTCGGCGGCCGCCTCTGCAAACACAGGCCGACGTGTCCCGATGCGCGATAGCCTCGCTGTCAACACACCGGGAACGGGCGGCCGAGAGCTCAAGAATATCAATTTCTCAAGAGCTCAATTTCCGTGGATGCTGGCAGCCATTGAATACGGATATCCCCGCCCGAGGGAGCAAGCGTTCCTGATGGCAGTTGGGAAGATCGTTATCCATCCCCTGCAACCGCACCCTCCCGCACATGACGATCCAAAACGACGCTCAAACACGAAATTTTAAGTTCTGTTTATTTAACGGCAACCGCAACTTGGCAGAATAAAATGCGATTGCGGCGACGCCGGCCGGAAAATGCGCGAGGCCATGCATGTAATAACCTCCCATAAAAGAGAACGCTCACAACCGGAAGCGCTCCGAACACACACCATATACTCCGCTACCCTAAGGATTTCTCATGGGCAGTGAATTTCAATTACTATCTGCTAATCTAAAGATAATTATAGCAATGAATATATGCGACCACTACAAACGCCTCCGCAAATGGGCAGGCTGAAACGCGAGTGCGAAACGGGAGCCACGGGATTGCGAGGGAGACTGTTCAACGGCTCGCTACCGGAGATGATTCCATTTCGAGGCCCAGTGGTCGCCCGCAGCCAAAAGGTATTAGTGTGTGGCGGAATACTAACCACTGTTTTCTAATGAGATTTATGACTTTGAGAATCCTCCTGCATTTGGCTTGCTAGCTCCCTGTACCTCTCCTATATCGATTGAAAATGGATTGCAAATGCACCAACTACTTTGTTTCATCACTTTCAAACTCAAATCTAAATATCTTTCGCGATAATGCTTAATGCTTAAAAATTAAGCTGCGGATTTCTATTTGCTTATTTTTTGCTTCAATGGAAAAACGAATTGTTTAGGTTACTTATTACTTAGAAGGCTTTAGGAGAATTTTATAAGGATTTTTTAAAATTTCTTTTAATTCGCATCAACAGCTAGGTCATTACTGACTAAATAAATACAATATATTACATTTTATATTAACAATATTAAGTGTTTACAATATTGAGGTTACATTACAGTGATGATCATGGGAACAAAAAACATAAAGCATAAACATTAAAATTACATGAATGATAATTACAGAAAGGAGTAGGAGATTAGATTATTCTCTTACAGTTAAATATTGCTCAAAACATCTATTTCGATACAAAATTTTATTATATTGCTTTGAAATGTATTATCACTAAGAACAGAACTAAAACTTTCCTTATCAGAAAGTTGAGGTCTGATGGAATTGTACTGGGGACATTCCTGGAGGATATGATTAATGTTCAGCGGGCAATAGCAAGAGATGCATACCGGGTTAGGTTTTTTCTCCAGTATATGGCTATGGAAAATTTGGTATAGCCCGATCTAATGCATGAATGCTTGATCTAATGGGTTACTTGTTCACGACGTGAGAGTTTTGCATGCGTTTTGAGGGCAAAAAGATCACCAATTTTCTTACGAATAGTGTTTCTTTCAGATTATTCCACATCTTCTTCATGAGTAGCGAATTTCATAGCGCCCATAAATGCCTATTTAACTAATAAATTCTTATTTTGTGTTAAATGCCCAAATGTGCCTATTCTCGTATTTATTGTTCAAAATTCAGTTATTCAAAAAAATTAAAAAGGAGTTTTGTTTGTTTATAATCCGCAGAGTACAGAAAAATTGAACAACTATCCATAAATCTATGTTCCGTTTTACTGTCTCCTCAGCGCGGGTACTTCATAAAACACGTGCAAATCACTGGTGGTAGTTGAGTTACTTTTACTTCGAAGTTTTAAACAGCTTTTACGAAAAACTTTTCTAAGACACGTTAAACGAATTATTTTTGGAAGAGCCTGCTTTCTCGCCATCCTATGGCACGCACTTTTGTTTTTCCTCGTGTTATTGTCAAACGGTTGCAAGGTCCGAGAGGTCTCTCCGCAGGGTACGTACGTATGTCCGAGAGGTCTCTCCGCACGGTACGTATGTACCCCCCTCACCGCGTTGCTATCCGGATTGAGGACACGATTGGATCATAATAATGAAAATGATGAGATGGGAATACGAAGGAAATATCGTGCGCGACCCGTGGCCTTTTGTACAAGATGGTGTTCCGAATTTCGCCAGAAGTGATCAGGGAAACCTAAGAAAACACTCGTCCGAATAATCAGTCAATGAATTGCAGGGTCAGGTGTTTGTTGCAGGTGCCAAAGCTCACTGATTAGAGGGCAAGAGTATTAACTCACTGATGTTAAACACATCCAGAAAACTCTTGTCATCTAACCAACATCGTACCTGTAACTTCCCGATCATTGCTACACTCGAGCCTGAAGGTTTTTCACTCTCTCCGCTACCGGTGTTGGTTTCTACGACCAAAAACTGTAAATAGCTTTTGAATGATCTATAGAGAAAATTCAAGCCTGGACGGTGTCCTGAAAATATCTTCTACTTTCTCCCTCACGAGCGTGATTCATCTGTAATGACTGTGTGGTCGCCGAGAAGTTAAGTATGGGTTTTCCACCGCTCTAATGTGACCTCAAGAATTGTCTACTCATGTCCTAGAACTATCAAGTCCATGACGTGGCTCAAAATATGACTATTCTTCTCTTCCAAAAAGATTCACAAGAATATTTGCCGGATGAATGTGAAAGTTCAGCGTAGACTCCACTTCCATAAATAGACCCTTTTTCAGTCTTCATAAAATAGAATATCTTAAAGCCAAATGTGCTTCACCAGCGATTTAACTTGGCATCTTTCCACTCATCTCTTGGTGAGTAGAAAATTCAAATAATGAAAATACCAATCACAAGGTAAATCAATAGAGTTTGTGCAGAATGTTATGTAGCAGCCCACGTAGAAGAGAGAAAAAGTTTCCACGTTCTGCTAAGTTTATATCGATATTTATTTGGCTTATAAGCTAATTGCATTACAATTAAAATCATCAATAACGAGTAATACGATTTACCATTATTGAGAGTACAAATATATTTAATTTTTTCTTACAGAAAGTAGTTATTTCCTTTCTCGCACACTACATACATAGTTTTAAAGAAAATTATGTAATCCTAAAGCCTATTTTTCAGCAGAAAAGTTCAAATCTTAAGTTTCTGATATCAAAAGGTGAATTATTCTCTTTCCTTTATGTAGTAAATTAGTACATACATAACATAGTGTAAAGAGTCAGAATCCACGTTTTGTGGTTCCTAGATGCCTAAAGGTTGGTTGGCAGCAAAACGTCTGTTCAACTGATTACAAAGGACTGTTTACAAATCCCTAAAATATCATCCCTTCATAAAAAATACTTCTGGTTATTTTTGGTTTTCTTACTTCTAAGTTAACATTCCTTGTTTGTCTCGTTTATTTGTGTCAATCTTCACCCACAACCTTGAACTTTCCTCTGATATAAATAGTCAAAAAGTCTTTGATAGTTTTCGAAATAAATGTACTCACATTGTAATGAAATCTTTATCTGACAGTCATAAACATTAAAACATAAATGTCTTCCAAATACGAATATACGTGTCCCTATAGTATTAATTTCTTAGCTATTAGGAACTACGTCTCTTCCATATGAACTAGTAGTGTTCCACAAAAATGTATAGCAATATTTGGTTTGTTAATGAGGTAACTTAAAAATATTACTAATTCTGTTTAGAAAATAGTGTTTCCTTGCCCATTTTTTGATAAAAAAGTTCTTTGATAAAAAATGTATTTTGTAAAAGTATTCCGACCGCAATAAGTCACCCACAACAGAGCTTGCTGCCGTACACTAAGCTATAACGTGCTGTATATACCACAATCTCGAACGCATGTTTTGCTGGGTTGTGCGAAAACACCCAAAGATCAAAAAATTTGCTAATCGTAGCGCGGACTACCATAACTGTATCGACGTGCAGCTGAATACCAATTGTGACGGAAAGAAGACTAGCAATTTAGCTAAAAAATAATTATATTTGAGACGGGGAACGACCGTGGTCTCTCAATTCGATGCGTTAATACGAATTGGTAATTACTTTGTATTATTTCGTCGTTTTGTGTTTGTTTCTCAGTTTTCGTTTTACTAATTTCATTAAAATATGTATGTATTTTGACAATTTGTCTAATTATTCTATAAACTAATTACGTGTAAAACTTAGTATTTTGTTAGTCATCGCCGCGTCTATCATTGACCGGATGTCTCGCTTCTGATAATGGCATATCGCAACGAGCTAGCACCACCATGCCAAATACCATTTTCTTCGGAGATGATTAACTTTAAACACGGTTTACCAAAGCACAACCTCGTCCAAGGGACTGTTTTTTTTTCAAGTGAGAGAGGTGGAAGGAAGATTCACAAGATCAAAACTGAATCTAAACGTAACGTTCAAAAAAGACTTCTCAGGATTAGTGATAAACGCGCTTGAGTCCGTGTTTGCTCTTACAGGGAGACTATTTTCAAGGAGATAAAGAATTTCTTAAATTTTGTTTATGTCGTTATAATATATTTAATGTTATTTTTTTAGAATGTTTGTGTAGCACCTTCCTCATGTCATGATTTGTTGAATAGTAAGAGTCCAGTCAGATAAACGTGAATATATGCATTCGTGTCTCCTTACGGAGAAGTATTCTGGCCAGTTTGCTCTGCCTGTACAAATCGAATCGAAAACCGCTATTTTATGTCCCTGCATTCCCTCCAAATACACGTTTTCCACTTAATTTCCGTACTTCTCCAACACCATTTCCCAATGCGGAACGGTGCAGCTTTCCAATAACAGAGCGCGGCGGATTGATGTGAAGGAATGTAGAGCTTTGCAGTACGCAGCGTCCTGCGAGCAAAGTTTTATTTTCTTGCTACTAGTAAAGCTTACACACTAGCACAGGATTTTCAGAATCTACATGTTTCCGTCTGGGATAAAGAAATGTTTTTCGTAAAAAGTTTTTAAATACTACACTTCGTATCTAAGATACGATCATCCATCGACGAGTATCCATCGGCGTGAAATAAGAACGATTTAAGAAATCATGACAAACACATCAAACATAGAGTTCAATAAATTTACTTCACAATCACAGAAATATCTTTTTACACATACGCTACATTTACTTTCCCCCAACAAATAATCTATCTTCATTCAAGAAAACTCAGTTTCAGATCGTACAAACCGGCTATTGAGTATTATTTTAAAATTATTACACAATCACGAGTATCTTAAAAACCAAAAATCGATAATTTCTTGTGTTTCCGCTTTATTTAAATGTTTGATATTTCAAAACGCTGACAGAGTAGGAAAACAAAAAAAATAGTATGAATGTTCTCAAACATGTGATAAAAATACAGATATAAAACTTAAAGACGAGAAAGTCACTTTTGCATTTTTTCCAATAATATTTCGATGTGGAGTGGTATCTAATACAATATCAATCAAACAATCGCGTAAAATCGTCAATATACCGTTCTAAGAATGTATTACGAGAAACTCAAATTTCAATATTATGTATTATTTTCCTCAATATTACAAAAGTCTTTAATTCAACTTTGTACACAATAAGTGAATGTAATTTTTTCAATATTCTTCAAACGGACAAAATTAAAAGCAAACATAAACTGAATACACCACTTAAAGTGTACCACGTACTTTTGTTGTGTGTCCTCTTAAACTCTGATTTCATTCGTTGTGAAGGAAACAGCACATTTTATCACCAGTATCATTACAGATCTTCGTACACTATCAATAAGAACAATTTTTGATCATCCCAAACGCTTTCTTTGACTCTCCGCGAAATGTCAACAAAACAGTTGTTAGTTTGGAGCTGGAGCTGATGTTGGGGTTACCCCACTCATCACTCCGCCACTCCGACATGGAAGATGTCCAAGTTTAGCAGATGTTGCCACGATGAAATTCACAATTCACAATATACATGACCTTGAACTGAGAACCAAAACACCAATTCTCAGTATTAAAATTGGTTTCATTTTGTGAGTTTCCTGTTTGTATAGTCTATGATAACAAGTACTTTACACTTCAGGATGGAAGAGTCAACATAACTCACAACAAAATTACCTTTAACTTTACTCACAAATGAATGTATAGTTTGTTGCATACATTAAAACGTTTTCTACCAGAACACATTTTTTTATTTTCTAATGTAATTAACTGTGCAAGTTCGTTTCAGTTATCGTTGGATCAATAGCTTATGATATCAGATTATAATTTCTGTATTAGAGGATTTTTTAATTAATTGATGAGAAAAGAGCTTGAGGCACTAATTAATATCCATTTGCATTAATATTAATCTACTTTAATTTCTTTCACAAAATTTGAGTGAGAATATTTTTCTTGGAGTAGAAAGATAAAATACAGACTATTTTGAAAATGGGAAATGTCTGAAGACTAAAACTCAGAAAATAAACATAATATTCGTAAGGCGAGAAAGTAAAAAACACTCATTATTTGTCCTCCCCCTTGTAGCAAAGAATAAAAACTTTTTTGGTCTTTTCTGAACTATTACAATCAAGCCAGAGATCGTAGTTGTCATCAAACCTTTATGAGACACTCCAACGTTTTTAATAAAACAAGGCATTCTATTTAAAACCTCATTCATTTCCAAACAACGTACACCGCCCTATAGACACGTCCCCCACTTAGTATTACAACTAGGTATTCGAGTCATGAAATCCGCACTCAAAGCCGGATCTACCTTTTAATTCCAGTCTCGGCCGCAGCCGACGGCCAGAGGTGAGGCGAACAACAGTGCGGGCCACTCCACGTGCGGACAAAGGCAGCCGCCTTTGTGCAGCGGGTTGGGCCGATGGCGTGGGGCGCGCGGGCGGGGGGGGGGCAGTGGGCGGGGGCGCGGGTGTGGGCGTGAGCGCGCGGGTGTGGGCGTGAGCGCGCGGGTGCGGAATTCGCAGGAGGGTCACGCGCAGCGGGTGACAACGCGCAGACGGCAGCTGCGCGGATGCAAATAATCGGCCGTGCGCCGGCAGTCGGAATCCCCACGCGCCGCCCGCCATACAGCTCCGAGGTCGTCTCTAACGTCTGGCAACTTTGATGCAACCGCCTGCATTCAAGGATTATTGCAACCTTGTCATTTACAATATTTCATTCAATCATTGCCTTCTATTTCTTGATACTACATTCACAATTTTTTTTTCCGCTTGGTCCTCCGTTTTTGTTTAGTTTCATATATTATCACGTACGTTCCAAGAGTTGCAAACTCAACTGTTTCTAATGCTCAACAAATTCAACTCTTTCCAACGCTCCCTTAACATACGAGGGTTGGGGAATAAGCCGTGGTAACTATTTTTTCTAAAAGAAATATTGCCGGATCACACACTTTTATTTGTCGTCTGGAGAGTCTGGAGAGTACTAATGTCTATTATTTACAACAACAGATGACTCTTTGAATATCTCTATTAATACAGAAATCAATGTTAAATCAGTTGTGAGACAACCGCCGTGCGAGATGAATGGAATCAGTTTCGAGCAGCGTTCGTACACTAAGGTAGTCATTCTCCCTGGGAGATAATCCACCAGGTAATTGGTGAAAGCTGTTGGGAATAATGCTCTTCCAAACCGATCCCCCGAATTAGACAGGGAAGTTTCAGCGACGGCGCGTAGCAACCTGTGATCAGCAGCGCACAGAAGGGACTGCGTTTCTCGATACCACTTTTGCTTTTTGACTCCAGTAACTTCCATCGTCTGCCTCCCTCCAGCAAGTGCTTGATTATCGCAAGTGCCACATCGATCCACATACTCGAATTTCGTCCCGTGCGTTACTGATCACTGGTCGCTACGCATCCTCGCAGAAACTCTCCTGGCTTTCCGCGAGTATTCCCAAGCGCTTCCATCATTTCTCTGCGAGGTTATCGGGCGTTTCCCCCATGGAGATCGCGTATCTTAAGCGCTGCTCGATACGGGTTGCATTTATCTCGCATCGCGGTAGTCAGACAACTAATTTCACATGTTCAATCTTCTAACAGAGACACTCAAAGAAGCTTCTGTTCTTGTGAACACACGCTAGTACTACATTAATTTCAGATGACAAATGAAATTATGTGATCAGATACTTTTTTTTTTTTTGAAAAAAGATAGTTGCCATGATTTCTGTCCCAACACTCGTAGATACAGAACAGACTCTCGTTTAAGACTTTCTACGAACACACCTTGCAGATTACTTTGTCAGTGGCATATTACAGTGTACTTAGAACACTTAAACGAACACCTTTTATTTTTCGTCACTGATCGCCTATAAAATAATTTTCATTCCCACTTTTGAAGAAAAATCGTTGGCGATAGTTTTCTCCAACAAGTCTTACGCGTGCCGTCCACCGCCCCGGCGTCGTGTCCACTGCTGCTCCCTCCGACATCGCTCCCCCCTCTTCGTCCTCCGTCGCTCGCACGGCGCCGTCTCCTAAGCGCCCTCGCGCCCTCAACCTGCGACGCGGCGCGGCGTCGCGTCCTGAGCGCGGGACGTGCGGCGCATACGCCAGGCGCAGGGCGCGGCGCCCGCCACACTCTTCTGTGCGGCGGGTGGACGCTCCCCAGGGGCCACTGCCATCCTTGAGCGGGGAGTTTTGAGACGTCCGTAACCGCGGGCGGCCGTATGTTGAAACGTTCGACACCTGTTTTTCTGCCAAATTTTGTTTATTTTGTATGTACAATTAATACTTCTCAAAAACATTGCCATCAAAAGAAATTTTGTTGTTGATGGAAATGAAATTATTTTATAAAATAGAAAAGAACAACATAAAACTCATGAAAATTCCAGCAATATGAAAATCGGAAATATCACGGTGAAAGTGATCTCCGAGTACGTGAGTGTTTATGTCTGAGTGAGAGAAAGAATGAGACAGTCATGAATTGTATTTACAGTAAAACAGCAACTAACACGCCTAGCTCTCCGATGAATTTGGAGAACTTTTTTCTAGCAAATAATTAAATAATTCGATAGGGAAATGGCCAATTTATTAATAGTGCAGATACGTGTAACGTTCAGTCATATTATTTTATGACTCGATGTCAAAATATACTCGTAAATGTCAAAATATATGACGTTCTTAGACTAGTTCATTTAACTAATCATTTTTGGCTCTACTCATCGATACATTTCATTACTCTCATTTCAAGATTTATAACAGATATCAGTCAAGAAATGTCATAAAACGTATGTTGATGTTCTATGTACACAGATCGCATAGATTATTATCTTATGTAATTTATTGAAGCCGATTTGTTTGTTATAAATTCTAAGTTTACGTATCAACTTACTCATCAAAGCTACTAAACATGTACGTCCTTTTGATATATCTATGCCCACCTTTCAACCTCCCTCTATGAAGAGTGGATGAACAACATGAGAGATTACATTTATCGAACTCTTGGAAATATTTAATTACATGTCACTGTAAGCAAATGTATCAAAATATGCTTTTTTGTCTACATCTATATTTCTTCTTCAATAAAAGTTCTTCCTAATCATAAAGCAATTTTTGTTTTTGAAAAAAAAGCTTCTTGAACCGCATAAAGTGGTAAATATCTATTTAAAAATAAACATGTAATTAAAAATATTCAAAGAGTAATAAAGTTGAGAATAACAAATTACATGAATTTCCCTGCCTTATTATGAAATGCACATACTCCCCACAACCTTTAATTAGAGAGATGCTCCTCGACCTGCATTATGTTGTGCAGTACCAGTAACTTTTTAATTTAGAAAAAAGTCCTTGTATTAACACTCCTGCTCCGTCGCCACATCCAAGATGGGACAGGCCCCCTTGATGGCCCTAGTGGCGTGAAATTCCCAAATATGCGCTCCGGGGACTCTTCTCCTCCGCGCCCAACGACGCGCCCTCTCGTCCCTCGCAGCCCTCGCAGCGGAAGCACCGGAACCCTTCCTGCATTGCGGACCCCCCCCCCACGCCGCCCCAACTCTCTTTTCTTCTGCCTCAATTTTCCTTTGCTCCTTTCCTTCCTCTTCGCCCGACAGCTCTTTCTTGTGGCATTGAATTGGATTCAGGAACATGTTCTTCAAGAGGGTGCGAGAATAAAGAAATTTGTGTGTTCGTGGCGGAATTTGAAGATGGCAACTATTGCAATATATGGCTCTTAGAAGTAGTAACAACATTCGAGGTAAAAGTGTTTGGATATAATAAATTTTGAAGAGTAAGAATATTACCAGTAGTATATTTACCAGTAGGTAATTTTATGGATGTTTTTTGTAAGAAATGTCATATTCATTATTTGTCAAAAAACATGAACTCACTTTTTACGTTCGTGACATAATAACACCCTTTCATTTTCAAGTCTACAAGCAAACAAAGATTCTACAGTCACCATAGGTCCCCTGTGAAGCAAACACAGAAATAAACTATTCCCGATGCATAAACGGCTTCCTTGTAAACAATTCCCAGACACTTCTTTTACGGGTGATAGAAAACCAAATAAAATACTTTACATCTGCACACGATAAATCACAAGTGCATTTTGCCACGTTTTAAATACACTGATACATAAATACACAAGTTATATGTTTGCTTTCAAACTATTCGTGGACTTGAATATTTTTCTAAGTGATTGTCAGACAAATTGGAAACGGCCATTCACCAAACAATTAGTTGGTGTCAGAGTAAAATACCTTATGTTACACCAACTTTAGTTATAACGAGAAAAATTATAATAGACGGAAAACATAGTATTAATCCCTTCAAAGTCATATGAGAACAAAATCAGCTGCATAAAAAATGTCTGAACTTCACAAATATCACAATCACATACAAATATGTATCTTCCTGCAAACACTCGAAAGGGCTGGAACATCAGACATCCATCATCCAGTGACGCAACAACTTTATTATTTTATTCGTAGACATTCCCAAATTGGCCAACAGAACATGCACCTATTAGAATATGGCATCCCAATAATGATGGTAGAAATTATAAAATGTTACACTGAAAGACAAGGTCCGGTTACTCAAAATAGTTTTCAGCATACTCTAGCAAAAACAGTGGATTTTCCACCGAACGGTGGATTTTGAGTAGAGGAAATGCTTAGATATTCCCAAACGTGAACAAACACACCACATTATAACATGATTTTTGACACCAATAAATTTGAAACGTTAGTAAAAATACATTAAGGTTAGTCTTGAAAAAATAATTATTTGGCACTGATCGTAAATGCATGAAAAACCAATTACCAGTATCACTAATGAAGAAGGAATGTTGGGAGGGCACGTGGGGAACTCGATGTGTAGACACCTCGTGGTGAGTTCTGGGTAATTTCTACAAGAATAATCCTTAGGTTATTAGCAAAGATCTACAAGCCGATCGCTTAAATAATCTAGTATCCCTGCTGTTGCCTACCCAGAGTGATGACCTGACCGCCCGAGAAGCAGGTTTGACTTTGATCTTCCAGAGGTTGGCATTTCTTAAAATACTCCAGTGGCCGACTTTGTAACCAACACCCACATTCCGCCCGCATTTCTACAATCCATCTTATGCCACCTAAATCATTGTCTAGTCTTTGTCATTACTAGGAAAACCCGGCAGACGTTGTTCTGCCCTTCATCTCCCTCTTTCCCCTCCCATCTCCGTTTCTCACTGTCTCTCCCTCCCACCCTTACCCTGCCCCTGACTGTCTCTGTCTCTGCCGTTCTCTGTCCCTCTCATTCACATTTTCTTGCAGATTCTGCACATCTCTGAGCAGTTGAAGTAATATCGGGAAGCGCCGGACTGTAATAGAATGTTTAAGAAGAAAAGAAAGTTCATTCTGTAGATTGCGGTGTCAGAAACGTTTCTTTGAGGCCTTCGGCCTCAAAATTTTAGTTTTAAGGCCCTAGAATGCCTCGTTTAGAAGTTATTTAACTATATAGATTTAAAAATGCTACCGAGTGTGTTGCAGGCTGCATTTCACGTGAATATGTAGTGGGTATGCAGTGAATATGTAGCGCCAAGTAGTGGAGTTACAATAGAATTAACAACATATAACCTTCTCGGAGAAAAAAACTTTCATGGAGTGCCAACTTTCATGGAGATAAGTCCAACACTGTTTGAGTTTTGCTCTTATGTACATACCAAATATCCTGTTTTATATATAGAGATTAGCGAATGGTATTGCTCAATGATTTTCAGGTAGGGGTTTAATGATAAGCAGAAGCATCGAATCCTGTATTATTTCAGTAGTATACATACCTTTTGCGGCTCTCACACGCAACCAATCTTTATAAACGAGGATTCTATGAAAGACAATTTCAAAGAGACGTGATGAATTGCACTTTGACTTTAAAAATGTGAAGGATTTGTTTAAAAAATCGCATCTAAATATTAATGTGAAATATATTCTTTCTCCTTGTTTTCTGGAGCTTCACGAATTATTTCATTGATTTAGTCGTCAGACGCGCCACCGAATCTCGCCATGTTATTACGATTGAAAATAACTGAAGGCGATGTTGAAATCAAAGAGGTTATATGACACATACGTGGTTTATTGCAAACAGCGGTTGATTCCTACCGCCTCCTGAGATTTGTGAGTCGGAGCTTATGATTGACCAGCAGTAGGAGAGGTAAAAACATGAGATAGAAAAAGCGACAAAGTTCTTGTGGTTCACCGGCCTGATTGGGGCATATTATAAGTATAGGCCTAGTTAAATACTATTGGTTTTAATTTCACAAGTGGAATAGTCACAAAAAATTAATTTTATTATTAAAGCTCATTGGCATTCTAAGTTATTTGACTTACAGAGTAACATTGTGAAGGAATATTTTACGATGATTTGCATTTCGTCTTTCTCATAACAATAATTCAAAACACATCGTCAGTGGTAAACTTTCCCTGCCTTGTAAACACGCTTCGTTTCACTAATACCTTAATAAATCCTCTCGTTTTGCCGTAACATAAAATTAAGATGCAGAATAAACACTTCCCAACAATCTGGATTCCAACGAGATTTAACTTTCTGCAAAATGACAGAAAATCTCCTCCATCGCAGTTTTCTCGAAACCATCCCATCTCCGCGTGTTCCAAAACGAAAAGTTCGCAGATCAAAAAGTCGCCATCGACAGACGGGGTCTTTACAGTTGCCAGTATGGTTTCCTCGAATGAAAGAAGCCGGGGACACAAAGAAGGGAAGTACGTCAGGAAGGGCGCAGAGGGAAGGCACTCTGCCGTTGAAGAAAAGAAAGAGGGGATGAGGGGTTGAGGGAAAAAAAACAGTGCAGAGCGCCCCCTACCGTCATCCATCCTACCCACCCTCACTAGGAACGGCCCCGCCACTCCACACCACGTTACGCCCCGACATGTGACTCCTCGTCACGTCACATCATGCTCAGTCACATCACACGTCAGGTTACGTTATGCCTCGTCACTCCCCTCCCCTTCCTTCCCCTTCCCTTCCCATCCTATCCCATCCCCCCCGCCCCTTCTCTTCATTCTCTCTCTCCCCTTCTCTTCCATCTCTCTCCCCTTCTCTTCCATCTCTCTCTCCCCTTCTCTTCCATCTCTCTCTCCCCTTCTCTTCCATCTCTCTCTCCCCTTCTCTTCCATCTCTCTCTTCCCTTCTCTTCCATCTCTCTCTCCCCTTCTCTTCCATCTCTCTCCCCTTCTCTTCCATCTCTCTCTCCCCTTCTCTTCCATCTCTCTCTCCCCTTCTCTTCCATCTCTCTCTTCCCTTCTCTTCCATCTCTCTCTCCCCTTCTCTTCCATCTCTCTCCCCTTCTCTTCCATCTCTCTCTCTCCCCTTCTCTTCCATCTCTCTCTCCCCTTCTCTTCCATCTCTCTCTCCCCTTCTCTTCCATCTCTATCACCTTCTCTTCCATCTCTATCACCTTCTCTTCCATCTCTCTCACCTTCTCTTCCTTCACTCTCACCTTCTCTTCCTTCACTCTCTCCCCTTCCCTTTCTTCTCTCTCTCCCCTTCCCTTCCTTTCCTCTCTCTCCCCTTCTCTTCCATCTCTCTCTCCCCTTCTCTTCCATCTCTCTCTCCCCTTCTCTTCCATCTCTCTCTTCCCTTCTCTTCCATCTCTCTCTCCCCTTCTCTTCCATCTCTCTCCCCTTCTCTTCCATCTCTCTCTCCCCTTCTCTTCCATCTCTCTCTCCCCTTCTCTTCCATCTCTCTCTTCCCTTCTCTTCCATCTCTCTCTCCCCTTCTCTTCCATCTCTCTCCCCTTCTCTTCCATCTCTCTCTCTCCCCTTCTCTTCATCTCTCTCTCCCCTTCTCTTCCATCTCTCTCTCCCCTTCTCTTCCATCTCTATCACCTTCTCTTCCATCTCTATCACCTTCTCTTCCATCTCTCTCACCTTCTCTTCCTTCACTCTCACCTTCTCTTCCTTCACTCTCTCCCCTTCCCTTTCTTCTCTCTCTCCCCTTCCCTTCCTTTCCTCTCTCTCCCCTTCTCTTCCATCTCTCTCTCCCCTTCTCTTCCATCTCTCTCTCCCCTTCTCTTCCATCTCTCTCCCCTTCTCTTCCATCTCTCTCTCCCCTTCTCTTCCATCTCTCTCTCCCCTTCTCTTCCATCTCTCTCCCCTTCTCTTCCATCTCTCTCTCCCCTTCTCTTCCATCTCTCTCTCCCCTTCTCTTCCATCTCTCTCTCCCCTTCTCTTCCATCTCTATCACCTTCTCTTCCATCTCTATCACCTTCTCTTCCATCTCTCTCACCTTCTCTTCCTTCACTCTCACCTTCTCTTCCTTCACTCTCTCCCCTTCCCTTTCTTCTCTCTCTCCCCTTCCCTTCCTTTCCTCTCTCTCCCCTTCTCTTCCCTCCCTTTCTCCCCTTCTCTTCCCTCCCTTTCTCCCCTTCTCTTACATCTCTCTCCATTTCTCTTCCCCCTCTTCCCTTCTCTTCTTTCCCCTCCCCCTCTCTTCCTTCCCCTCCCCATCTTTTCCTTCCCCTCCCCTTCTCTTCCTTCCCCTCCCCTTTTCTTTCCTCCTCATCCTGTCTCTTCCTTTTCCACTGCTTCTCCCCCTTCCTTTCTCCGTTCACCCTGTCAAAGAAGCAGTGGAAGCCGCCCCGCTTGGTTCCCCTTCTACACTCAATCACTTGCCCCGCCCCGCGAATACTCTTCTGCTGATTGAAATTCCGTACGCATCCCTCCTGGCCTTCGGCGGAGACGGTGGAATGCGCCAGATGATGCACTGCTTTCTTTCAAATGTTCTTCTTCTTAGGCTTCGATTTCAAGATACGACTGGGTAGCAATTTTCATATAAGGATAAATTGTTCTTATCTGAACGTAAAGAATTACGTAATTACAGAATTAAAGAATTACGTAATTATAGAATTAATAATCCACTATCATGTTACACATGATAGAGGAAGTAATTTACTACATCTAGGAACAAGATCTATCTTCTTTTTCGTTATCAGGGCCCAACAATACAATTTGTTTACCAAAAAATCTGTGTTCTTTGTCATAAAAAGTGCAATACAGAGGGGTCCAAAATATAGTGTACACTCTGACAGTGAATATACTTGGAACGACTGAACTTCTTGCTTGCTATTTCAGTTGAACGTTTTGTTACACGTTCTTACAATTATGAGTGTTCAAAGTGACTCCCACTAGCAGCTAAACATCGTTGAAGTCGCTGAACTGCTGATCGAATGTACACGGTGTTTAACCCCGCTGTACTTTCTCTATACTACTAAGTAGTAATCGAGAAAGTAAAAATTGTAAGTGAAATGATTTTAAAATTTAATTTTAAACTATATTTTCTTACGAAGAAAATCTTTCTTTAATAATGCAGTTACAATAGGAATCTGAAAAAAATACACTACTCGTTTTTAGAAATTACAGAAATTTCGTTATGACTAAACGTACTGCGCCATTTTTATAAGCGTACTTTTCTCAATTCAAAGAGAAAATTTAAAGAAAAATATTGGAACAAAATTTTTGAAAAAATTTGAAAATATTCCAGGGACGTGATGTCAAGTATCCCAAAAATTAAAATATCAATTTCAAATTCCTTTGCAAATGCCGCCGAATACGGCTAGTTCGTTTTGGAAGTGTCCATTTTGGAAAAAAACTCTTGGAAGTTTATGCGCTAGCGTTGCCCACAGAAAGACAGATCGACGTCTTCAGTGAAAAAAATCTTGTGGTGCAACAGAATAGCACAGACTTTCCCCATACTAGTTTTCTATTACTTTGGTCTCGGCTAGCTATTCGGACTTGCCATACCCTCTTGCCAGCTGCCATATCTCGGCGCCCAAATTACTTTTTTTTTAAAAATATTTTCTTAATTTTTCGGTTTCTTACTGGTAGAACGGAAATACTATTTTAAGAATATTAAAGAAGAATGAAACCTTGTCCTAAATAGCAATTTTCTTTGAAAAATTCGGAGCCATTTTTAAGAGAACGGCGTTTAAGCGCTACTGTAGCTTAAAAATTACATTTGTGTAATTTTTTAAAAAACAAAAAATATCCCAAATTGAACTTTACGTCAAACTAAAGAGTACAATTAGCACTACTCGTTCGAAAAGTTTGCAGAAAAAATATGGAGCCGTTAATGAGAAAATGCCGTTTGAGCCTTTCTGAAAATAGGAAATTTCACAGAAAACTGTTGAGTTTTCGAGAAACTTTACTTGACATTATTTAAGGCACATGTACTCACCAATATAATAATGTGAACAAATCGCCGATAATGTAGATATTAATCACGTAAGACACAAGCCAAAAAAATAACATTTTTGTAATTTTTGAACAAACAAAAGAATAAATCAAAATGGCGTTTATGTAATCTAATAGAAAACATTTAGCACAATCACTAACAAAAGTTTAAAGAAAAAATTTGGAGCCGTTTTTGAGAAAATATTGTTTTAGTAATTTTTTAAAATTGCACATATTACACGGAATATTCCGCGAAAAGTACTAAAATTTTCAAAACAATGTACATGATCTTAAAGAATGAACTCGCTATGAAGAACAAATTTTATTTGAAGGAAAAATTTCTATCTTCAATTTTGTAGTTGGAGAAAGATGCCGAAAAAAAGTCAGGCCTGGTGGACTGGGGTTTCTTCAATTTGGAAAAAACCATACGTATGGTTTAGGCGCTAGTGGTGTTCACAGACGGACGGACGGACGTTTTGCTTTCAATTGGTTTTTCGGTAACAAGGAGCTACAAAACGGATTCTGCCTCCACCACTTGTTAGGGGATTTTTTTCTTAATTTAGCAACTGGTTTTATCCACTTTTACATTATCAGGGTTTGGCAATGAACTTTTTCGGACAAAATTTCTGCCTTTTTTCGAGCAGCATTACATAACTTTCCCTATACGAAGTATATTACACCGTATATAGGTACATATTCGGGAAAGTAAAAACGGTTCAACCAACTTCTTCGATCTGAACTCTTGTTCGCAAACTTTCTTCTGCCTTTGGCGATAAAAGTTCGGTTCGCGCACCTTTGATTTTATCATTAGAACCAGATTTTGGGGCACTTCGTAACACTGTAGCAGTGTAACAAACTTTACTAGTGCACGGATAGTTGAATTGGAACACAGTGTTCCAAATATTTTCTCATTTTGATGACTCGTCCCACGAAACCTAGAGAGGGACGATGAAGGAAAAATATTAGTAATTCCAAAACTTAAGTGATTTATAAATATTATTTTTTAAATTATAATTATTTCATCACTAATATAAATTAATTATAAAATAAATAATATCACCCACCATGAAATTTTTCGAAACGATTTATGTAATATCTCAGCCCTTTTTACCCGGAGTTTGACATAACTGCATTGCTTTGCAACATGAATTTTGAGACGAGTGGCGTTTTAACTATATCATTTTTCTGAAGAGTAAATTGTATAATTTTCGCAATTGTCTGTACTTTCCAGTAGAACATACACCTCAGGATTAATGAGATATTCTCCACTTATTCTCTTCATCAAAAATGATACTTTTAAGAACAACAAATTATATTGAAAATGAATTATGGAACAATTAGAACATGAACCTAAAAATCAATTCCTCAGGAGCTCCTTAAAATGTAATGGAAACTTGGAAATTGGGGTTGTTTGACAGCTAATAAAGTTTGTTATGATTTTTTTCCTACCCTACGTAGTGCAACGACTTACAACAACTCGTTCACATAAGAATGACCCGTAACAGATTAAGCGGTATACTATACATTCTTACCGATCGAAACCAAAAAGGGCCTCGTGAAACGTGGTAAAGACGATATCCCTCGTGGGTAAGAAATCGGGATGCTGCCGGTGCAGCAGAAGCGGGGAGTGGCCGCTGACCGGAGCCGTGCTCCCGCGGGGGGGGGGGCGCGACACGTGCCGCCGGAGCCGCGCGCAGCGGCGTATCGACTGGCCCGGAGGCGTGCTCCGGGAGGGGGCACGGAGGGCCGGGGGATGGGCGTGCCTGCTGCCGCGACTCGGGGCGATCCACGCGCGCCACCCATCCGCCACTTGATTGACAGCCGCTGATGCCCTGCGCAGATTACCTGCTACGACAGGTGTCGACCTACTCGCCGTCACCCGCTTATCCAAGGTCGGAAAGCGGGCGACAGCCAGGGTGCCGAGCCTGACGGGTGGGCGGGGGCGTACAACGATTTGCTCTTATCCTTCCTTCAATACAAACTCCTGGCGTTGCACCAGCTTCAACTCATCGCATTGGTGTCACTTTTGTGGAAAGAGGTAACTAAAGCATATGCTATATCCTGAAAAGCAATTATAATGCATTCAGTGAGTTCCAACAGAATGCAATGTTCGTTTCATTACTTAACTAATCAATGTCTTTGAGTTACGTACGATTCAATTATGTTGATGATCTTCTACGCGATGAATAACATTGCCACTTTACATTTGAGTTTTAACAGCATTAATTCCAAGCTCAGAAAAGAGTAATCGGTTCGTAAATGAAGCGTTTACTACGTGGACAGTTAACAAAACGGACTAAGTGTTTTAATCAGTCCTGCGTGAAAACGAAGTGCAGTTGAAATATCCACATATAACTGCAATTCCCTCTTATCACAGTAGTATATAATGTTATTAGTACTTAATTTATTACTCATGTAATGAATATTTATTAAACTCATTGTCTATATTTAAACCATTATAAGATTGAAATGTATTTACCCTCAAATATATTAGATTTTATTTCCCGTAGTCCTCGAATATTACGAGAAAATTAGGATATTAGGAGCAAACTTTGCAAAGATAAACATGGTTCCTTTGACGGAACTATACGTTTTGAAAGATTATGAAAATGAAAATTTCATTTTGTTTCTGCCCCTCTAATTAGGAATAGTCCTAAAACATCCGTAGAGTATATTCCAGTTCAAATCATGTTTTATTGAGTAGGCTTAATTTGACAAGGCTTTTGTATTTTCTCGTATTATAATAGGAATAGATCAAGATCTCCCTCGGTAAAAAACGTTTCACTTCTTAGCCGCGTCTGATAACGTAGAAATGGACTTTTACGTTATAAAAATTAATTAATTCTCCTGACTAGAGTTTCAATTCGTACCACATACGAAGAAGTTAAAATGACGATGGAGTTGATGATTAATCATTAGATTCCGTAATAGAATCCCAAGAAAATGTTGCATGCACAGATGTCCTTAAGGGTGTGAGAATCTCTTGTTCACAGAAACAGTGCGAGGTAAATGGTATCCGTCTTCTCTCACAGGCAAAAATCTAAATCTGTCCTCCAGAAATTGATGTGAAATGAAGCTTCTCAGCGTTTTCCTCTATCCCTGATTTCACGGCCATCATCACCGCATCACTTGCCGCCACCACCAAAGTCACCGCCACCACCACCGCTTCCGCCACTGCCATCGCCGCCGCCGCTGCCGCTGCCGCCGTGGTTAGCACCAACACCATCACCCTCACCACCACCAACGCGAAGCACCGCAGAAGCCCCGCACGTGGAGCACTCGCCAGGCTAATCCGCGGCGCGGCGCGGCGCGGCCACGCGTGGGGCGGGAACGGGGCCGTGCGCAGCGACCTCGCTGACCTCACCACCCTCCCCTCCCTCCCGCCGCCCGCCGGTGCGACGCGTGCACGGCGCGTGCGGGCGTCGCCACGCCGCCATGCGACAAAAGCTGCGGCTTCAAACGCCGGCGCCGGCGACGCCGACGACGCCCGCCGCCTTCGCGCCGCTGGACCGCACTAACGCACGCCTGACGTGCGCGGGCGGCTGGCCGCTGGGCCCGCGCGCGCGAACACGCCGTCGTCGGCGCCTACACGTGGCAACGGCGACAGGACGAAAGGGGGTGGTTGACGGGATAGACCAAGCCTGGTTAGTGTGGGCTGCGAAGTAGGAAAGCTGCACGCCGAAAGTGGAAAAAAGTTCATTGTGTGTATGATAGGTTCTCCCAAACTGCAGGAATTTTTAATATCCTAGGTTAGAGATCGGGATCTTACGAATATTTCCGTGATTTTTTCTGAACATCGACTTCGCACTGTAAACAGGATTTGATGTTATACGTAGTACATACATACATCCACGTACATAATAGACTAAAGAGTATGACTACAGCCCTTCTTATATTTAATTCCTCGAAATAAATTTATATAAAATATACTTCCTGCAACTACCAACTCGACGTCTACCTTTCAAAATAAAACTAACCACTTCCCAAACTGAGCTATTTCACTTTACGAAAGTATTAAAGATCTTCTGGCTTACGGCTCATCCTTGTACGATAAACAAAGGCATAAAGAAATATTGGGTTATTTACAGTACCAGTTTGAAACGTCGCAATTCTGTGTATTGAGACGACTGAACTTTGAATGGATACCTATCCAATTTATTTTACTGACAAAGAAACCGCTATCCTCTGCTGCAAATTAAATCGCGATAGCGATCTACGGAATTCGCCTGATACTCTGGAATGGCAGACGGTAGTTTGAAGAGACAGTACTCATCCAAAGTAAAAAGCGATAACTGTATGCTCAGAGACTTGAAACTGAATTGCAATTAGATAAAAACATTATTTTAATCTACCTGAACCTACTTAAAAGCGATTATATATCTAATTAAATTAATAGTATTTGCACGCATTTTTCTTTCAAAATAATGTTTTAGTAATTAACAATAAACATTTTGGTTTATCATTGGGATGAAATATCTGCACAACTTCAACAAAGTCCACGCCAAAATTCCATTAAATTTATCATTAAATTAAATTGAGTGAGGGGCTTGTGACCACAAGTAATGTTTTTTAGTCCTGGTTGCGAGTACAAACACATTCAATGAGAAGAATCAAAACAAAAATTAAAAAAAGCAGAAATCTGGCTCGTTTAAATCCACATGCCATCCAACAATTCAATTAGTATAATTATTTGAACAGAAATGTTCCCTCCAAATCGGTAAAATTCATAACAATAATCACAGAACCAAATGATCATTCAAAAATATCAACAATCACAATTCAAATCAGGAATCATTAATTCTTACGCGAGAGAAAAACAATGTTCCGGTAAATTCATGTAGTTATGAATGGCGTTCCAATGCAACTCGAAATCTGAAACGAAAGACTTGAAGCGAAATAAGTTTCAATGTGATGTTCTTCTTCTAGGAATATGATATTTTCTTGTTGAAAATAAATCATATTTTTAGCTCAGGGACGAATCTCGCTTATATTTACTTCTATTTCGAACATTTCAGATAATTTAAGAAAATGAATTCAGCAGTGGCCATTGCAAGGATTTTGGGCTTGACAAATACGTTAAAGTTAATTTAAAGGGAGTCAAGTGGTAACAACAAAGATTATTTTTAATCTGACCACTTAATTCAAGACTAACATGGAAACCCCTACAAATATTCAGGCACTGAACTATGTGACATCTACAACGACGCATTGTGGTATAGAATTAACACTTATACAAATAAATTCTCTAATATACATAATATCTTTCTATATTTTTCTAATACTTTTGAACGATGTTTATTTTCTTTAAGTTGTAACATATTATTAAACAAACTAGGTTAACTGATGTCCAAAACAATATGTAATGACGTTACTTTTTCATAAATTTCAGGAGCCTAGACTTGCCTATACAGAAGTTACAATCGTATGAATACACACAGCAGGGTTTGTACGCTTCCATGTGCAGTGATAGTACCACGACTCTATCTTTTGTCGCGTAGTGGTCGCTATAGTTCACATCACAAAATAGCAAGCTTCGAGGTCACTTAAAATGACAGGGTTCCTCTAGATCTGTATGGTATTTTCTAATCATGTGCAATCAATGAAGGCTGAAAAAATGGAGGGATACATATTTGTTTGTTTTTCGTCGTCTATGTTGAGATTATGTATTATTTCGTAGTAACCTTATAAGAAAATAAGTATATTTTAAATATAATCGCAAAATATACTTACATTGTTGTAAACAACACAATGTAAAACCTACACAAACATAAAAAGCACACTTGCAATAATTCAGATGGAAGTTGAGGATTCAGTGTTCATATTATGTGTCTAAATGCTTAAAGTATACCTGTAAGTTATTTTTGTCTTCATTACGATGTAGAATTTGGATTACGCGAGAATTAAAATGTAGGTACTGGGCACTGGGCACAAGAGTATTGGAAGTAGAAGAGAAAATGTCGAGGAAAGTATTTTTTTAAATAAGACCCCATTTAAATGTACCAAAACGTCTATGCCACCATACATTCGAAAAAATGCATTGTCTGTATCCTCTAAAAAATTAGCATGGAAATATACCAAAATCATTAAAGGTGACTTCCATATGCAAAAAATGCACTACCCAAAAGTGGGTCAGTGGGAACGAATGGGTAGGGGAAAACCAGAAAAAGAGAATTGTTTGAATTTATTGTATTTTTCTTATTATTGATACCACGAAATGTTTACAGATATCTTTTGAAAGCATGTTAAATATTTTTATGTAAATCTCAGACGCAGTTGTTTTCTGGCAGTTTCACTCTCCGCACAACTTTGTGGGGTATTTCCTACATGATACACATTGTTTTTGTTTTCCCAATGACAAAATTATATAATCTAGACGATCAAATCTTACTGCATTATTTACTCTCTTGGCCACAGCCTCCGAATTAGAAGAGGGGGTGAAAGAAGTGTGTGATGCATTTCTGAATGTAAATGCTTGTTATGTATCTGTAAAACCCAAGAGAACCAATATCATTTTTCCAATGTTCAGTTGTCTGTAGTCTAGCTACGCATTGTTTATTGATATATTCAATGAAAGCGCAAATAATTGGTAGTTCCCTTTTTTCATCCCAAATTTGCTCTTAGATTACCAATAGTCTTATCCATCAGGTCCCATCTCCCATGTAAACTGCAGGATAAACATTTCAGTATATTTATTTCCGGACCCGTTAAACTGCTTTGAACTGCTACCGGCAGAGAGCACACTACCTCTGTTTGAAGCAACTGATACAATACTATTATCAGGATATTGAATCAGTGTAGTTCTTGTCTTGATAGCACTTCTTTGATCGTAGCTACCTCTTTTTGCTTTTTCAGATTAGATGAATCGGTAATTAGAGTATTCCCAACTCTCAGAGACGTTATCTTGTGTCTGTGATTCCTTTTGAAAGAAGTACGTTTAAGTGAGGCAGTGACAAAAAAGATGTCAAAAACACATCTCTGGTAGTTTGCCAATCAAATCTAAAATTACAGATCCGTCTAGTCCTACATCTAATTCATTTCCTTCGATTTCCAAATTTTGCTCCTAGTAAGGTTTGCATGTGCATGGTCTAGTAGGAATGCACAGGCATCAGGCTTCAAAGCGTCGTTTTAACTTACGCATCAAGTGCTGCTTGGCACCATGAGTGCTGTAACACGGTACTGTAAATATCTGAAAGAAGTATCGCGTATCTGTGTAGATAGAGCCACGGGCATCTCCGCGCAATACTACACACCAATGGGGTGTAAGAGCAAGGTGATAGGGGCCAAGGCGTGAAGGGGTGAGTCTTTCCCCGCACGCGGACCCTGAGCAGAAAACAATGCATGTTCGTTCTTTTGTGCTAATCGTAGCGCAATGTACAACACGAGCACTAAGCTCTCAGTGGTCTCACGTGCTCCGTTGTATCGCATACGTGCGATCTCTTTCCTCCAGTAAGGGCTCCGTGGCTCTTAGCAGATAAAGTGAGCGATATCCAGGGTCATCGGTAACGCAGGATTCAGTTGCCAGCAATAGTGAAAGCTCCAAACACCACACACTATTTTCGCGCTCCTATAGAATACGTGCTCCGAGGCTCTTAGCAGGCAGCGTGGGTGACAGCGACGGTCATCGGTGGGGGGCGGATTTTTATGACCTAAAACCACCGAAAATGATAAATAAAATTCTCTTAAAATGTTTTTAAAATGCCCTAAAAGCAAAAAAAAAATGATGTACAATATGTAATCAAAAACAGTTTGGATGAACAATTCAATCTGTTGGATCAACACCACTTAGACATACAAGGCCTGAGTAGGCATTCACGAAAGCCATACCAACTGAAATTCGAAGTAAAATTGTGTTTACCAGACGCCAATATATAATAAATTACACTATCAAATCAGAATAAAAGTGGTCTACTTTCTACTGTTGGAAGATTGTACATCAATATAAGTTATTTTTCAGGCGAAAAAAGCAGCATATATTTTCTATTAATTCTGTTATCAATTACAACGCACAGTACACGAAATTCTATCTGTTCAAATCTCAATATACCTTTTTTTAAAATTTTGTTTGTCCTGATTTTAAATGGATTTCATCCGTCATGAGCGTCACCAGTGGCGGCTCGTGCTTAGGTTGCATGGTTGCACAAACACCAGATAATCGAATAAGATCTCGTAATACCTTAAGAATAAACATTTTCCTTTTAATGATATTCAATATTCAAGATACCATAGCAATATCGATGTATATAAAATCATTTTGAAACCAAAGAGCGTCCAACTGGCGCTCTCTCCTGTGTCTGGTGCCTTGCCACGAATAGCACCACGCTCTTGTATCTTGCATTTGTTTCTGGGTTTACTGCACTTGCTCTTTCGCCCTTCGATTTAACACGGGCGGCAACACCGAGTTAGTAGCACAACCAGATGGTGGCGGTGTCTAGCGCTGCGCGGCGGCCGAGGCAGTCTCATGGGAATACATATATTCTAGCTTCGTCTGACTCGCTGCAATGTAATGATATGAATTTCGCTTTTTATAAACAGTACACAAGTTCAGTCAATACTTTCCGGTATTGAATTCATTATTTATTTCTACTTGGCGAAATGATTTTCGATGTAAGCTTTGTTGATTAAAAACGTTTGTTTGAAGAGTGCAGTTTGTTTTGTGTAAAGTGGGGCGTAGTGAAAGAAATCCCCCTTCTCTCCTTCTCGGCAATCGTCTTCCGCCGTCGCGACAGGCGTTTCCCGGTCATTTCGCGAGCTACTTTGTGTGTTGTGAGAACAAGAAGTGATGGTGGATATTTTATTATTGAAGTATTGTTTTTGTTGTTGCTGCTGCTATTGCTGCCGGTAAAGAACGCACGTAAGACTGACAGTTTTCTGCATGAGTGTATATTTCTGACGATGAATTCAGTGCAAAATTTATTAAAAACTCCTTTCGGTTCACGCCCAATTGAGGACAAACTAGAAATTAAGAGACTCGGAAGATTTACTCCAAATTTTATTCAAACGGTGAAAACACTAAGAGAACTCAATCGAAAATTCAAAAGTGATTTTTACAACAAATACAAATGGTCATGTGGGTGTGATTTGAAGACAGCTCTGTTTGGATTTCCTTGTATATTGGTTGGGGGGTGAAGATACGTGGACAAAAACTGGGTTTAAAGATTTAAACTACTTAATAGATCGATTGAAAAACCATTAAGCTTCTGGAACTCATGCAAAAAATTGTTTTCAGTTAACATTATTAGTAACTACCAATATTGCAGAACAATTAGATAATGAATACAGGAGAATATTGCAATTCACAATGAACAAGTGAAACACCTATTGAGCACAACAATTAATTGTATTCGTTGCTGTAGTGCTTTTGAATTAGCTTTAAGGGGCCACATTGAAACTAAAAAATCCACAAATACAGACGTTTTTAGAGGATTAATTGATTTCAGTGCAGAACTAGACATTGCTTTAAAAACATGTGGAAAATGAGACAGTATTTATCCGGACTTTTCTAAAACGATTCAGAACGAGTTGCTACAAATTATGTTAGAAGTCTGCCAAGACAAAATTGCAGAGGAAACCAGGAAAGCCAACTTTTTAGCGGTTATTGCCGTCGAAACAAGCGATGTGTCGAGTATATTTCAAATGGCAAATATTTTCAGATGCATCGTTAACCAAAACCAGTTAAAAGATTCTGAGCCTTTCTTAACCCTCTGCGTAATGATGCAGAACGTTGGCAACTTGCATTCTTGAAGAGTTAACACGGCACAAAATTAATGAATCTCCCGAAAAACTAATAGCTCGGACGTACTCGTACGGTAATGCTTCAGTAATGTCTGGAATTTCGAAAGGTGTTCAAATACGTGCTAAAAATAGTTATCCTAATGCTCAATATGTCCATAGTCATGCACATCAGATTAATTTAGTGATAATGAGATCTGCTATAAATAAAAATGTTAGAAATTTCTTTGCCAGTGTTCAGGGCCTATGCACAATTTTTCAAACAGCGCACAGGGGACGTCAATATTAGATCAAATAGATAAGAATTGCCTAAATCTGTTCGCACCAGATGGAAGTTTCAGTCGAGAAGCGTCACAACGATTTTTTACCACAGGCAAGCACTGATTCAATGCATGAAAACAATTTTACAGTCAGATGACATAAAAAATGACGACTGTTTCCCAAGCTGCCGATCACTTAATAATGTTGACAAGCACAAAATTCATTTTTAGCTTTAATTTTTTTCGGAAAGTTATACCCCTTGTTATATATTATTTGGGCAACTTCAGAAAGCAGAAATTGAACCCACCGTCGTAGCACAAAGTCTTCTGAGCTTTGAACAAAATGTGACAAAACTTAGGAATGACAATGAAATCATCTTTAAACACTAAAATCTATCACAATCTTCATCTGCAAAAAAACGAAAGACTGAAAACAATGAGTGGGCGAGAGAAGCAAAGAAAGTATATGGTGTAATTATTTTTCAAATGAAAGAACGATTTACTTTCACTGGTCATTTTACTGCTTCTTCCTTGTTCATGTCGGAAAAATATTCAGTATACGATTCTAAATTTCCAGAAGAAACATTAAAAATTTTTGGGTGGTGAATCTTACGCGGTTTTGAGCTTCAAAACAATTCGCGTAAAGGTTGAAGCGGTTTACAGTGCCGAGGAATTCAGATTATCAGGCACTCTTAGTTTGTATCCGTTTCGCAAAGAGTCCAAGTTAGAAACATTCAGTGAAGTCATCACACTATTAGACATCCTGATTACTATTCCAATGACCACCTCTGAAGCTGAGAGATGTTTTTCGACCCTAAAAGGTATAAAAACGTTTCTAAGAAACAGCATGTCACAAGACAGATTGTGTGCATTGGCCATACTGTCAAAAGAGAGAAATCTCGTAATAGAAGTTGATTTTAATCAGAGAGTGAAAAATTCCCACACCAAAAATAGAGGCGTATGGATTTCCTATGCAAATAAAATGATAAATTAGCTTTAATAAACATAGTGTATTAATGTCTAAATTAAACCAAAAAAGTACTTCACTTTTAGAAAAAAATTCTTCTAATTAATAATAATTATTTCTATAGGAAATGTAGTTTTGAATATGCTAATACGAATTTCACTTTGGGAGAGAAAACAATGTATGAAAAAAGACATAAATTCCATTATTGCAATATTTACCAGGGTAGTGAAATTTTCTAAACACAATTATTTTATTTCGTTGTCACCACTAATACCAGCAATAACAACTACTAAGATCATGAAGTGAATAGTGTAAAACGAGTCAAAACAAGTTCGATCACCGTATTTTCGAAAACTAGTTAATTTTGGAGTTGTACGAATACTATTTCCGGCTCAAATGGTCTCAGCGCAGAACTAATCCAAACACTCGTGTGCGCACTGGACATATAGCAAGAGCCATATGCGCGGGAGGAGAATATACCAGCCACAGATTACGCATCAAATTATGTAAGTAATGTTTGAATATAGACATATTTAATTTAGTTTTATTTAATTGTAATGGTTTTTTACCTTAATAAAACAACTTTGTAATACTTTTTTAGCAATTTATTTCTTGTTTGACGTTTCGACCCTATTTGGGGAATTTTTCAAACATTTATTGGCTAGGTTTGTTAAAACCATATCATAAATGAACAACATTTTAATAAAAAATTGTCAATGGTATAAAAAACTGGTCGGTGGCGAACATAATCAAGCCAACTATTATGACAGTTGTTTTAAAAAATTAGTTCCAGGTTCATCAGAGTTTACATATGACCATTACAATTAAATAAACAAAATAACACGTAAATATATTCCTTAACTTAGATTTAATTCAATTACATGAATTGCATACGCTTTATTACGGTATATATAAGTGTTCTGAATTTGGGAAATTATATTACCGTCATTCCATGCAGCTGCAACCCCCAGTTTGTTGGGGCACCAGCCGCCACTGAGCGTCACTAATTTATCACAATCACTTAATTGAAGTATTTTTTCTCGTACACTTTAAAAAATGTTATGAATTAGTTTCATTTGAGGTTCTAAACCAAATGAACACAATCTCCTAATTGCACTAGGATGAGGAAATATTATGAACCCTAAATGTTTCAAATATAAAAATATGGCTACGAGGTAAACCGCATACAAGACAATATGAAAAACCACGAACTGTATTGATATGCATTTCTTTTCTTTGCAGCAACAGGTTTGTCAAATTGTGAATTTGTGCCATCTATTTGAAGTAAGAGGTCTGAAATTAAAGCCAAACCAACATGAGGCCTGTTACTACTATTTATATTAAAACATACCTTTAACCTAACATTTTGTAAAACATCGCTAATTTCATTTGTATTACATACATTATCTGATATTGCAGTGCCTCCAAGTTTTAATCCTTTTTTTACAATAATAAACACAGTTTCAATTCCTTTTCCACCACAACTGAACTGATAATTTTGGGGGCATAATTACAATAAATATATTGAAAAATAAAACTGTTTTTCTTATTAATGATCGACCAGTAATCGTCCAAAACAAGCAACTCCAGATTGCTTATTAGTTCATCAAAAGTACCAAAAGATATTTAATTTATCTTGCAATGTTTTCTTTGGCACATTCTGCAACTTGAAAGTTAACTGTTAACATAGCTTCACAAAAGTTAATATAGCTCCACGGGACAATCGTGTATGTTTTGAAGGAATACTGATTTTAGTCCATTATCACAATAGAACACTGAATTCTTCGCAATTTCCCACATTTGCAAATGCAATTTACAAATCTGAAAGTAAACACTGAAACTTACACTTCTCACTTTATATCATAATACCCTCCCCTGGGGACACAGCCCTTATTCAATACGATTCTCACTATTATAAACAACAGACCGCATCTACATAACCACACCTCAAAAACTATACGTGCCATTCTACGTACGCAACTGGATCGCGTCAACTCGAGCAAGTTGGCCTTCTCTAGCCGCCATATTGGCTTTGAAAAACTGCAGTGCGCAGGCCTTGTATCTAGATGGGTTGGTCGGATACGTTACTGATGTAATCGAGGCTGCTTCTATTCAAGTGAGCTTAGCTTTCAAACTTTTGGTTTGGACTGTTGCTAACCTGGAAACCTCTGTCTTCAGTTATCCTAAAATCGGATGATCCGACAATGACGTTGATAGGCGTCACATACAACGGCTGACATTACAATTTCTGAGGGAAGAAATCGAAAAGGCTACTCAGGAATTCTGTTGAGAACATTTGTTGCATCTCTTAAATATTATTTGAAGCAAATATCATTAAAATGATGTTAAAATCGATGAAATCAGAAAAAATGCATTAAAAATGACGAAACTAATGTATAAAACTCACTTATTAGTCGAAATCGACGAAAATGCAAGAAAATAACCTCTAAAACTGGGTCATTTCCTTTTGTCACAACATAAAATTAATTTTATTTTTAAAATTAATTATTATTATAATTATAATAAACGGCACTGTTCTAAAGTGAAAAGAAAAAATGACATTTTATTAAAATCCACTCCCTGGTAATCAGATACACAGGGTTCAATGACCGCGAGCAATAGTGTAAGCTCCAAACATCACACATTATTTTCCTGCTACAGCTAAACTTTCTATCCTCATACTAAGACCAGTTGGAATTTTTGCGGTACAAGGTAAATATTTTAGCTACCACGCTACGCCTGAAGTGTTATCTGCTTGTCAAGGCTAGCATAAACCTCTGCGATCCTTTCAGCGCTCAACTGTATTTCTTGTAGCTTGTTCTGTCACCCTAAACGAGCTATGAAAATATTTAAATGTTTGACTGAAAATCACTTTTATTTTATGAAATCTCAACCCTACGATGTCGCTAAGGTTACAATGCAAAAAAATCTCCCTCATGCAATGGTTTGAGACAGCTTTGTTATGGTATTCATTTTCCAGTACATTTTGTGTTGAGGCAACAGATTGTAACCCATGAGCAAGGTAATTGCTAAAATAGCTCAAATTTCTTCCAGTCACTTCAGAAGTTTCGTTTTTCACTCGCTGGCGAATGTATTTATATAACAGACAATTATTTCAATAACTAGGTATTGATCTCATTATTTCGACTTTGTTATCAATGACTAGGTACTGATAATTAGGAGCCGATCTCAATCACCTCAGAAACAGGTGAGTGAATAAAATATCACGGTAAATCATGTACTTTACTTACATATTTTCTTACTATTTCGACACAAAATATATTTTATAGTAGTCGCTTCTGAAATACCTCGAAACTGACTTCGACTATATTCACTTAGATCCCCTTCATCATCATCATCACTTGAATCTTCATATAAAAGTAAATAATTATCTAGAACCCCGAAATAAATTTCTACACCAAAAGTATTATCTTCTCCCACAAGAGCTATAGCAATATCTTTAACAGACAAACTAAGCAATATACATAAAAACTTGTTCATCTGATCCCACTGCTCCAATATTGGAACACAGTTCAAAATCACATTTTTGGATTATCCAAAGAGGAAATTGAAATAGAGCATCAAGTTGTTGTTTTTGTTTTTGTTTTTTTTTTGCGCAAGAGAACATAAACATGTTTTTGAATTACCATTCAAGAAAACAATGTCGTAGAAAAACCATGACTAATAAAAATATTCACTGGACACCTTTTTCCTAGAATGTTCTGAATACAGTATCAATCGGCGAACATTAAGAATACAACGCACGCAATATATAAAACAATTGAATTGTTAAGGAAGATACTATTTCAAATTCACATTCTATATTTGGACTAGTGGTATCAAACTAAGTAAGGAACGCTTTAAAAGCTCCCTGGTTTGTCTTTAACTCCCAAATTCATCGACAACTATAAGTATCACTCACATCCGAATTCATCTCAAAAGCCCCACAAAAACTTATATTGTTTCCTTCCAGCATTCACGGTCACTACAATCTTCAATCTCGGTCAAAACGTTCCTCACCCTTGAACCCAGATTCCCCCTTCTCACCCACGAAATATCATGAACGTCACCTTTTCTCACAAACATCCTCCTTCCACTGCCCCCAAAAAAGTCCACTTTTAAATAATCAAGGTATAATTATGAAATTTTAAAAACAGTAAATGTATATACCGAAAACAGCATTTGCACGAGGATGTGTAAATAAATATTTTTATCGATACGTTATTGCTTGTTATTGCCCTTGGTGAGAAGCTCGATGTATCCTGCTTATAAATTACTTGGATCGAGAGGATCGTGGTTACGACAGAAATATGAAAACAGTTGAAAACAGTTGAAGTTTCTTATGGAGGGAATTATAGGAGGGAAATATTGAAAAAATGAGTCAAGTTAACATCTACTTAATAAGTAAATAAGTACATCTGAATCATGAAAATTAAGTTACAAATTCCTTTATATTCCATGAGCGTTAACTGCTTCTGAAGATCTCGGGCTACAGAAAGCCCTCGGGCCAATCTGGCTTTTCGTCGCACCTCGATTGGAACCCCTCAGAAAGCCTTTCGTCATTCTTATTGTAACACGTATCCTTCAAAATACCCGAATCCAACTGTTTTCAGTTTCTCAGAAGATTTAAACCGGAGAATCCCAACCTTTTTCTCTCCTCGATCTCTTTTACAGAATTGTTTGCTACATCGACCCCCGCCCCCCGATTCTTTTTCTCTGTAATATACTGTAAGGTTCGTATTCTTAGCACAAAAAATTATACATAAATGAGGAAGATAATTGTACCAAGAGCAGGTTCAAAAGTTTTGAAAAAAATAGAATTTTGTTTTATTATTTTTTACACTTTTATCATTTTAATTTTACAAATATAAACATGGTTCAAAAGCAAAATCGTCTCCTGTATTATTTCAGTAGTATACCTTTGGGTTCCGGCTCTCACACGCAACCAATCTTTATAAATGAGGGCTCTAAAGAAAGATAATTTCAAGGAGACTTGACGAATTCCACCTTGACTTTAAAAATATGGATGATTTCTTAAAAAAACGCATCGAAATATTCATGTAAAATGCAACCCGCATCACATGTCAACTTATATCGGCAAATAACTCATAAACAAAGCATTTTAGAGCCTTAAAAAGTAAAATTTTGAGGCCATAGGCCTCAAAGAAACGTTTTTCACACCATAATCTACAAGATGACACATTCTTTATCCATTCAATTAACTTTTCGGTTCCACGCTTCAATACTATCAAGGCCACCTCAATATTTCAGCCCTTCCTGCTGGTAGCAATTTTTGGGGCGACATGCTTAGAATGCTTAGATTCGACAATCTTTATTTACGCTTTCTGTTAACACCGTAGTTTGTGCAGTCTGACGAGGTTTATTTGCACAATCATTAATTCAAGATTTGCTCTCCAGCAACAACTAGAAGTACTATTATAGTTGCTTGATACCTATGAAGATTGTTTCTTATGCGTGTAGTGAAACTATTCAATTAACGTTTTTTCACGGTCTATAAGGGCTGCGTACTTAATTGTGGAGGGATGTGGATGTTCAGTGAAGAGTGAAGACTGTGTTTGTGTTTTACCTGTACCAATATTTTCGTTATCATTCGACGATTTTTTCAAGTCAACGGGTTCAGACACGTAGCTTTCTCAAAAGTAAAAAGCTAATATTTTTGTGTCTATCACGAAAAAACAAAACCTAATTGACAAAGAATATTGAATAATTACTTCAAATGTCTTTAAGTATGTGTTGGGAATTGTTGCAGGCAAATTCCCCATGATATTGAATAAATATTTATTGAAAATTTCTTTTACACATTAATTGCATTGTTTTTTATTTTTATTTGTAATTGTGTTAGTACATTGCAAGTTACCTTTATAGATTTTAAACAAATAAACACGTTTCGTTAACTACTTTCCCTTTTAGAATGAAAATAGAAAGATATGGATGAGTGTGTGTGGTCTAACATGCGAGAGTTCTCGCACGGGTACGCAGAGGTGATGGGGGAAAACTTGTGCTATGGCACAACACAAAGAACAAACTTTTTAAAGTAGCTAAAGTAAAATAGCTTGAAATAAATAGAAAACAAAAATCAAATCGCGCTAGCCTACAATACTACGTGAATCAATTAAAAAACAACTAAATTTAAAATTATAGAAAGAATAGTGCAAGTCACCCGACAACTGCCAACGATTGCAGTCCAAACGCACGATTTAAATGTTGGCGGTATCTGGAAGTATGTACACCAACGCCCAGCTGCAAACTCATATTGTAAATAAAACACCGTTTGATATTAAACTCAAGGTGTCGGTTTGTTAAGATATTAAAAATGGAAACACCGTTTGAGCAACATTCCCATGTACCGACGTGGGCTTACTAATGCCTACTAAATTGTTTCTAATGCTAACCAATGATATTTAGTACTCAAAGGTGAAAACATTAGTTTGTTTATTTTTTGGCTCGGAATTGTTTTTCTTGAGGTACGTAAGGACGCAGAAAATAATTCAATATTTTTTAGTAAACAAATAATTTTTCAATTTTCTCACCCCAGCAAGATGGCACCCTGACTCTCCAAACCCCACTCGGTTCTTCATAACAAATCACGGAAAGTTAAATAATATTGCAATGAGTAGTTCTGTTCTTGCCCAATCCGATATTTTCGCACTACTTTACTTGGCTTTCTCAAGAGTAAAAACCTTTTCTATTATTTGACTATCAAGGAAAGCGGAAAGCTAACTCTCAAGGAAGACTGAAAAATGTCTTCAAATGTTGTTTTTAAAGAAGTATTAATTGTTCCAAGAACATCTCTCTATAATGTTGAATAAACTTTAATTGAAATTTTGTTTCAAACATCAATTGCATTGTTATTTTGTTTGATATTCTGTAAGTACATTAGTAGTTCCTCTCCTTTATGGAACGGATAGACAAATGGATAGGGAAAGGGTGGGATTTAACATGCGAGAGTTCTCGTACGGGTACGCTAGTTATGTTCTAATTGCACAAAAAAACTTTCCATTCAAATGAATGCTATTAAATTTCAAAAGAGCAGCAAATTTGTAATTTATTTATTGCACGAAAAATAAAAGAAACAAATACTATATTCCAGAAAACAAATTATAATGATCAACATCATTAATATTTTTGTAGTCAATGGCATATTGATTACACCTAGAAGTCGCCGGTGCACATTTCACTGTCGAACATCACATGAACCCTTGATCATCATTGACTCCTTTTAAAACATCGACGCCCCGGTTGGGGACCCCTGATCGGGCATGGCCGACATGGACAGCGCGATGTGTTTACTATTCGGTCTCAATTTTACATTCAAATTATGATTGATGTTAAAGAATTCACTTTAGAAAATTGAAGTTAGGTATCATAATGTGGCTAATCCACAACATTATGAAGCTAATACATATAAATTGCTAGTTAATGAAGATTTAAGGTAGATTATCATCAGGTTTTTGAAATAAAATTAGGTACTAATTCTATAAGGGTATCGACTGATGTCACTGCAGTGGTTATGACCGGGAGGTTCTAGGGTTCAAGTCACAACGGTGACAGGATTTTCAACACTAGCCACTTACAGCTAGGTGAATTCAGCTGTTACATGGTGAAGAATTCTAGCAGGCTGGGAAACCAGTCTGAGTTTGGGGCTTGTCCCAACTGGCGCTGACTTTAGAACTTGTCTCGCTCGTGGGAGACACCCGGCTGGGAAAACCCATTAACCGACGTGTAGGTCGGCGCCGGAACTCACCATCCAGCCCAGGAAGACCATCGCCACCTCCCGAAGAAAAAACATACACTACTCTTACGGGACAAAAGACCTTGGCAGTTGACACGTCCGTAAATACAAATTAAGCCATCAACCAAGAAATTCTATAGATTTGTTACATAAGGTTAGGTTTTGATCGATACTCCTCTATCTCCAAGATTGTTTTAAAGAGAACGATTAACCGGAAATAAGAGAGGAGGCATATTGTCTGGGACCTATGAAGTTGGCAGGCGGAAGGCATTGACCGGCGCGCAGCGGCCTTGGCACCGCGACCTTGGCCGCGCGGGCGATCCTCGCTCTCCGTGTCAGGGTCGCGCGCCGCCGCCCGAGGACGGACGTCTCGCAGGGAGGCGCCTGCCGACGCCCCCAACCGGCGATCTTTTTTCTCGAGAGCTGTCATTGAAATCAAGAACGTAGGGTATTGGCTTCAGAAATATTCATCACTCTTTATTGACTACATTCTCCAACGCGGTGATAATACAAGACTGATGTTCTGACTGTGCGAATTACTTCTTTACATAAATTACCCTACAAATGCACTACGATAATAAGCCCCGTAATCGGAATGCAATACTTTCTCTGTCAATAGTTTTATCACGTCAGAAAGACAATCACGCACATTTCTGGTAATTGATGTGTATATTTCGAACGTCTGTGGCTGCTTATACATGCGTACATATCGCCAATTGGACCGATTATCCCAGTGTTGTCAAGGTTGATGCTACGAGCGGGAATCCATGGCACGAGTGACACGATGAAATCGCCCCTCTACGTACTTCATCACCCCGCCACGTGAGGCAACGCCATCACTATTGCAAAACGGCGTGGTTACTACTAATATTTTTCTTTCTCGACGCTAGTTGCGCAGAGAAGATCGTGGCATGCTACGGTGCCATGAAGCGTGTCACTGCCACCAGTAGAATACCTTGACACCACCTGATTAACCCATCATACTGAAAATAATACAATCATGATACAGAATAAGTATTTCAAACTTAATTCACTACATATGCAGCATATTGATTCAAATGACTTCCTTAGATGAATGAAACAGAATATGTGATGTAAATAGTATATAATGAAGAACTAAAGAATACGTTTCCATTAATCAAATAAATCATGTAATATCCGTACAAAACACGATTTTTTTCACAATATAAAGTATCACTCAAAAGCAATTATAACAATGTTTTTCTATTCTAGTTTTTCAAAAAGTTATAATTTTAGAAGTTTATAATTTCATTAATAAATAAAAACTAACGTGCAGTCATTTCACACTACAGTCTCAGAGGTAGCAATCAAATATACAGTCTAAAAAAGACGACATCACAAAACAATCTCGCAGCCTGGCGAGGCCAACGTGAACCATGTGCCAACAGGCGAGAGCTCACCTGGAGCTGGTCATGCCATGTCGCGGCCGAAGAAACGCGCGCCGACGTCCGCCGGCGGGCCTCGAACCCGAGCCCCGCTCCAATCACAGCAGCGCCGCCGCCGCCCGCCCCAGCGCCAGCACGGCACGGCACTGCGCGGCGCGGCCGAGCGCCGCCGCGACGCGCCACCGCCGCCGCCGCTGGCCGTCGCCATGGCGACGCGGCTGCTGAGAGGGGCGAGACCGGCCGACGCCCTCGCGCCCGCCAGGGAACCGCCACGGCCCAAACCGCCCGTCGATGAGAGGCGCAGGGTCGGTAAGGATCTCTGGGTCATTCCCTCTGAAACATCATACTGCAATGTTTTTACACACAGCACCATACGTTACTAGTGCGGGCATGAGGGGAAAAAAAGTGCAGAACGAAACCAATCAAAATAGTTTTCTACAAAGTAGTAAGCACTCTGCGCAAGAACAACAACAAAAAATATTCTCGAATCGCTCTAAAATAATTTAAATATTCTAACAAAAACTGATCACGAATACTGCAATAATTCGTATATATTATACGGATACAAAACACTATAGTTCTTTACACACTAAAAATATCAAAACAGTTTCCGTTCTATAATGCAACATGTGAATAGCACGTATTTAATGGTGGGCAGCCTCTTCCTTGGAGCCCGGCTGTCGCATGACGTCATCTGTATCGTAAGCTGTGACGCAATGATTAGGAAATTTCAGTCAGTATGCGCAGAACAGTCAAAAGTTTGCATTTTTGAGTCAAAATCGAAACTGTAAGTGTTTTGGGATTCTTTTGAACTTCCGCATTGTCTAACAAAACAGTACGCACCTCTCACAAGATCGGAGGTATAGTTTTCTTTCAATTTCTGCGAGCATCGTAAATTAGTAACATAGTATTTGAATTATTTTGATATCCTCCATGCATTAGTGTATATTTAATAAGCCAAAAAATGAGGGCAAATTTTCAGAGCAATTAATATATAATTGTGTCACTTTAGTACCTAAAGATTTTAATAATACTTTCTGGATTCTTTTTTCGTACATTAACTGCAGGTTCTGCAGGTTTCGTAGGTTAACTGCTGTTTCCAGGCACATTAACTGCTACGATCATTTGTCTCGTACGTGTAGTTAATGTGTTTTCGGTAAGGTGTGATGCTGTTCCTACCCCGCTGGATGGTGAGATCCGGCGCCGATCACGTCCACCAGCGCGGGTTTCCCCTATAGGTACCTTCCCCAGCCTCAAACTTCCAAACAAAGTTTCTCAAAAGCTATTGAATATTTTTCGCGTACATTCTCCACGAAACGGAAGAGTTCAATTCTCTCGGATATTCCGAAAGCTTGATTTCTGTCAAGATATTTGGGGCACGAAAAAAAAAATGCTGAAAAATGTAGGTGTTTTTTAATCACACACGAGTAAAAAGTATCTTTTGCACAAAAACGAAAAGTAAACGATTGCGTCAATTGAAAAGTTTTCAAAATATTTTGTTTTCCAATATTGTCTCGAGTTATTGTAAATATTACTGCAAATATTATTTTTGTATTTGCTCGCTTAGAAAACTCTCCAGTGATTTGGGGTTGAAAAATGTTACCATGACAAGAATGTTATTAAAAAATGTTATTGTTTTCAGCAAGTTGAAAATATGAACACGACAGCCATTTATCAGTAGAATATTGAAAGATAAAAATTTCGTTTCAGTGTGTGTATGTCAGTCGTAATACATATTAGTGTTGTGTTTTAAGTGTCATAGTAGTGTATTAAGTACAGTCATTGTATTTCAAACACATCAGTTACATTTTTTTATAACTGAAATCGTTTGTATGCTGTTTCTGGTTGCGAAAAATATGCCAATTATTCTGTGTATCATGTGAGCTTTTAATTGCCTAAAGTGAAACCGCTTGAAGGTAAATAGTAAAGAAATGTAAGTGAACACTCACAGTGAATGATAAAGCTATATTCTGCGTTCATCATTTTTGAATCGTTTGTAGTTAAAATATCGTGATTAGTCAAAGCATTGCTTGCCCTGTTTCAAAGTACTTGAAGTTAATGCTTGAAATAAAGGCAAACTTAAATTTTTGTTCTCAAAACCAGCTCCAAACTCTTCTTTTGATTTTTTCCTTGGATAGAGCAAAAGACACAACACGATCAATGTTTCATTTTCGTTATACTCTCTAAATTATCGAAAATTACATGAGTTATAAATTGAGCGAAAAAAATGTTCTCTTCTGTAACCACGTGTTCTATTCTGCAACTAGGGGACCGAAAAATCAACAAATTGCCACAAAATGTTTTTTTTGGCGCCGGTAGGTAGCAGCCGGGAAGAGAGATGGGGACAAAACCAAAAACCAAGACGAAACAGATTAGGAAACTAACTAGTACGAGAAAATCTGTGCCATTCTGTAGCACAACTAGTTTACTTTCTTGTATACGTACTTATATATGTAGTAAGATTCGGAGTATGAAGAAAGTTACGTAATGCTGCGGAAAATCGATTTCAGGATTTCAACAGAAATACAGTAATCCCTCAATCTTCCCGAGAGTTAGGTTCCCAAAAAACATCGCGGATGTTAAATCCCCGAATGTTGAGTCTATCTTTTAATGAAGAAAGGTAGGTTCGGTTCCTGGATATCGAACAACTGATTAAAAAAAGAAAAAATATGACTATCAATTGAATTAGAACTGAGTAAGCGCTATTTTTATTTATTTATTTATTTGTGAAAAAACAGTAAAAACTGTATATGACGTGTGGGGAAAGAAATTTATCTGCGCACATTTTCTTGAGGGCCAGGATTAAAAAAAAACAACGAAAAATGAATTTAGAAAATAATTATTTTAGAAAAATAAAGATATTTGAAAAATGTTTTTTCCCGAGTAAGAGAAAATCAATTTCAACTGTAAATGAACTACAAGCAAAAGGAGTGCTCAACAAAACGTGCGCACAGTGAAGCTACATTTACGTCCAGAAGCAAAACAAGGGGCCATCTCAGCATTTGCTCAATGGATCAGGGAAACTCGACAAAAACCTGATCGAGATGGTGGTCATTGACCCGGAAGCTGAAGTACATTACTTGTTACAGGCGTATTAAATATTTTTTTAAATGTATACAATGCAAACATAAACTAATTCATTATATATCTTTGTTTTGTTACATTAAACATGGTTTTTTCACGATCAGTATAGTCTCTAATTGTATAGAAACAGTTTTGCAGCAGAAAAGATTTCACTTTTAACTTAAATTTGTGTACCTACTTTAATTGTTTTATGTCATCTGGCAATGCGTTGTAAAGTAACGTACATGTATTGTATGTTGATTTCTTGTACTGAGCTGTTGATACTGAAACTTGATGCACGTGATTTCTACGGCGTGTGTTGTAATTATAAATATCAATAATTGCATGTTGTTCATTTTCAATGGAACATTCGATTTCCGATTTGAGATGCAAAAATGCATTGAAATAGTTTTTCTTTCGTTAACAATTAATTTGTTATTATTAAACCAATTTGAAACTTCTGAAATTGTACTATTTACTGCTTCCTTTTTGCAAAGAACATTCGTGTCATCAGCAAACAGAACCGTTCTTCCATTTTTAATAGACGAGGGCATATCGTTTACATATAACAAAAAGAGAAAAGAACCTAAGATCGAACCTTGCGGGACGCCATGCTCAATTGGCAAAGAATTGGAAATATAAGTATGTAATGTCCTTTCCTGCCAATATGGTATTTCTACTCTGTGAGTCCGATGTTTAAGGTAAGAAGTTATCCAATCTAGGGCAATACCACGAATTCCATACGAAGGTAATTTTGAGAGCAAGATCTTATGGTCAATAACGTCAAAAGCTTCCGAGAGATCTAAGAATATTCCAATGGGTACTTCATTTTGGTCTATTGATGAAGCAACATCTTTGAGAAAAGAAAAAATGGCAGTTTCCGTAGATTTTGATTTTCTAAAACCGTGTTGTGAGTCTGAAAACGTTCTGTTTTTCCTGAGAAATGTTTCCATTCGTAAGTAGAAAAGCCTTTCTAATATTTTTGAAAAAACTGACAAAAGAGAAATTGGCCGGTAATTTTGAATATCTTTTTGTTCCCTTTTTTAAAAAGTGGCTTAATTTTTGCTGTTTTGAAAATATCTGGAAATATTCCTGTACATAAAGAAGCATTGAAAATGTGAGTTAACGGATGTATAAAGGCAGGTGCACAATTTTTTAATAGACAATCCGGAAATTCATCTAAACCAGATGAATATTTATTTTTTAGTTTACTGACTATTCTGAGGATTTCGTTGGGAGAAGTTTCGGAAATAAACATCGTATCTGAAATTTTTTGGGAAGTGTTAAATGTTGAATTTTGTAATTTTAGTCCCTTCGTGAGATCAGACGCAATTCTGGAAAAGTGTTTGTTGAAGAGATTAGCAACTTTTTCCGGATTACTCGTTTCTCTTTCATTATCTTTTAAAATAACATTCTCTACAATGTATCGAGATGATGTGGTTGTATTTTTTTACGATATCCCACATTCCTTTAGTTTTGTTACTAGCACTCAAAATGTCCTGACTATTTTTCATTATTTTTGTCTGAACTATTACTTTTCTTAAAATTCTTTTATATTCTCGGAACTATATATGGAAACCGGGTGATACATTATGATGTTTAGAAATAAAGTAAAGCGTACGTATGTTTTACACGATGTTCTAATTCCTTGTGTGATCCAAGTATTACTTTTGCTTGAAATGTTTGATTTTCTCTTTTTAAGAGGAAAGCACGCGTTAAAATGAATTGAAAGCTTGGAGAAAAATAAATTATATTTTTCATTTGTGTCAACAGCATTATAAACTGCGTCCCATGATTCCTTCATCAAGAAGTCCGTAAATAATTTTATATTAACTTTAGTGAATGCTCTGCACATGCGTGTATTATTTATTGTATCAGTGTTAGTATTTATGTTCTTAGTAATTGTAAGAATTTGTGCATCGTGGTCACTGTATCCTAGATTATTCGTTTTTATTTCATATGTAGTTGTGGTTTTGTTAATTATAATTTGATCTAATGCTTTTTGTGATTTAAGCGTATTCCGTGTAGGTACATTCACTGTAATGTCTAAATTAAAAGAATGAAGTAAATTGAGAAACTGCTCTTTTTCGTGGGATTCGCTCAGAAAATCAAAATTGAAATCTCCACATACAACAATGGATTTAAAAGAGAGTTTGCTTTTGTCCAGAATTATCTCTAGATTTTCCAAGAAAGTGAAATAATCTGAAGCTCGCTTTGTTGGAGGTCTGTAAATGCAAAGTAAGATAATTTTGAGCGTAGTAAGATGTACTACTGTTGTTTCAAAAACTTTTTCAACTGCATATAAATTGAATTCTGACAAGAAGGTAGAATCAATATAATTTCTTATGTAAATGCACGAACCTCCGTAAGCAGGGCCCTTATTTGATTCCCTCGCTCTACAATACGATCCTGCAAGGTAAAAGCTAGGAATTTGGAGTGTGTTTATATCATTTTGAGACAACCAATGTTCTGTAAAGCAAAAAAACATCTATTTGTCTTAGATCACATTGTAATGCTGCCTCGATAAATTCAATTTTATTTGAAAGAGATTGCACATGATGATGCATTATTCGAATCTTTTGCATGTACCTACACGGATGTTTTTCTGCTGCATCTGACTGTAGTTGCTATTTATTTATTTCATTTTTACCTCGAGTGCGTGGTCGAAGGAAGTATCGTGTCCCAGCAGTGACAAGAGGTGAGGAAGGAGGTGTGACAGATGTAGTGGAATGAATAGTGGGAGAGGTAACACACGGATTAGGTTCAGGGGATAAGGTAATTGGGTCCAAAGGGGTCCCAGAGGATGGAAGAGAACTAGGAGATGTGGGTGGGGATGGGTCTTGGGCAGGACACGGCCAAGTTTGTGAATTGATGTGTTTTGCAAGCTCACTACCGAGTGCATGTTTTCCGACAAGGTTCAGGTGAAGACCATGTCGGGTGAAGTGTTTTTCTGAGAGAAAGTTTAGCTCAAACAATTTAACATGTGTGTCTCTCAGATGCAGTTTCAATTGGTTGTTTGCGTGACTAATTTCTTTGCATTGTGTGGGCTTGTTGTACCAGAAGGGCAGAGTCGAGACTACAATGTTCGTGTTTTGGGCGGCACGTTGTAATTTGTCAACGTGTTCTTCAGGCGTAAAGTGACCACCCAAATTAATGTCATTCTGCCCTCCTATGATGATTACAGTATCCCGTTTGGTGAGGGTTTTTGTGTGCGTGTCCAACTCACTGGTCACGTCGGCAAACCTCCCGTTAGGTTTAAACACACACATGGCAGAGAAATTGGTTGGGAGTTTCTCACTGAGCAGGGAGGAGATTTGTCGCCCATGGCTATCTGCTAAAATGAGTACCTTTTTGATGGGCTCAGTGGGAATGTCCTTGTTTTCTGGTGAGACAGTTTGCGCAACTCTACGTGTCTTTGTTACTTTGCGCTTGCTAGCCTGTTTGCGTTAATTTGTGAATGGACGTGTCGATGATGGGTGGGGGTGGTGAGGATTGGGAAGGCAAGGAAACTCATTGTAGTAGTCTAATACAGAAAATCTGTTTTGAGTCGTGATTGGTGGTGGTGATTGTGTTTTTGCTTCCGCGAATGGACGGTTGGAGGTTTTTGCGGTGTTGCCTATTGTCCAACCGTCTGTGTTTTGAACGACCTCTTCCAGCCTTCGGATACGTTCATCTAAATTACTGTTGATGTGTGTGAAGGCTTTCAGAAGATCGGCTTTGAGAGCGTAGAGAGTAGAGAGTGTATAACGATTAGCAGCCATGTCAAGAATGCGTGTCAAGTGCGTGGTAAGTATGAAAATAAGTAAATAGATAATTCAAAATACTACAAAAAAACTACTCCCTAACTTATCTTTTAAATTTAATTTTATTAACTTATTTAAATTACGTTACGTATTTATTTAAAAATAACGGTGATCTGATTCTAATTAGTATTTAAATGTGATAAATTAAATTCAAAAAGCGTTCAGTGTCTTTAATAGATTGAAGCTGCAAACTAATAAATACAATTAGATTACTATACTTTACCTATTGAAAGGCCACGAAATTCTACAAATACTACAAATAGAATTCACACGAAATACTACAAACAGAATTCACAATTAACATCACAAAGAGAAAAATAAAACAATGTTTGAAACTTATTACAATGTTGAAAGTGAATGGATATAGGATTTGGTTATTTTTTTGTTTCATCACCCTCCTCATTGTTGTAATATCCAAGTACGGAAAAGTTGCTGCTTCTATTTCTGTCTGAAATTTCGAAGTTATTTGCGTGTTCGTATCACATTCGAATACCCTTTACACCAGAGTTTGCTGAAGTTTTAGAACGCCATTAAACGTTTTGATATCGAAGTTGCTCCAAGACGGTTTCGTTTCGTTACGTCCTCCTCCCTTCGGGGAGGTTTCCTTCACAGACGATCTCCCAAATCTCCTCTTCAATGAGGTCGCTACAATGAAAGTTGCACAGATCCTGAATGGCTTTTCCATTCATGAGGCCAAAACCCTCCAATTTAACGCAATTGAAATGAATTATTTTACAAATTGTGTTATTCCATAAATGTGAATTGACATTTCAACTTTGAAATTTTTACAGAAAGTGATACTTTGAGCTCCGACGTCTGCCAAGTCCGTTTTCCAGATGACGCTGATAAAGGAAATGAGATGTGCTGGCTTTAAAAAAGAATGTAGTGCGACCAAAAGACGCAATCGCGAATGTTGAAATAACGAGTGTTAAAACCGGTAGCATTTCTCTAATCGCGAATGTTCGGAACTCGCGAATAGCGAATTCGCGGATGTCGAGGGATTACTGTACACATTTTAGGAACCCTTGATACCGAAAAAGTTTTCAAAATGTCCGTCTGTCCGTCCGTCAGTCCTGTGTCTGGGAACACACATAGCTCTTAACCATACACAGATTTTTTTCCAAAATCAATATTCCCCGATCTATCTGGCTCAACTCGAATTGCTGCGATTTTGAAAAACAGACTTTAAAATTTGGGGGTACTTTGCATGAAGCACCAGGGACTTTTTTTTTCAAAAATCGCTTGAATTTTTTCTTTACATTTCGTGTAAGAATAGAGTGAAATGCACTTATAAAGGTGGCGTAGGCACATTTATAAGTGCGCAGTAAAATGCACTTATGAAGGTGGCACTTATGACGGTCCAATTTTCACTGTCAACTCTGAATTTTAGAAAACTGCAAACGTTTCAATTTTTTCGGCTTCTCCCTACAACTAGAAAATTGAAGATGGAGATTTTTCCTTCAAATAAAATTATATCTCCATAATTAGTTCTTTCAATAAGGAGACATACAGTTTTTCAAAATTTGAGTTTGTTCGTTCATTATTGTGTGCAGTATTAAACTAGTGGTGCTACAGAATGGCACAGACTTTCCCGTATTAGTTTTCTATTTTCCTGGGTCTTCGCTAGCTATTCGGAATTGCCACATATTCTTTCTTGCCAGCTACCATCTATCATCGCCAAAAGTACATTTTTTTGTCATTTTCTTAATTTTTCGGTTTCCTATTGGTAGAACAGAAACATTAATTTTAGAATATTAAAGAACACAAAAACCTAGCCGTAAATGGCAATTTTCTTTTAAAAATTATGTGCCGTTTAAGAGAAAATGGCGTTTTAGCACTACTAAAAACGCGAAATTTGAAGCTCATTTTCACAGAAAATTTTTGAGTTTTCAAAATACTTTATTTGAAGTTATTTGAAGCACTTACACTCACAAATATAATCATCTTTACAAATTGCGGATAATGTGCATATTAAAGATGTGAGAGATCTTTCAAAAAATTTACATTTATATAATTTTTGAAAAAAACAAAAAGAAACTCAAAATAAACTTCACGCTATACTAATGAGTGTAATTAGCACTATCCGTTACAAAAGTTTCAAGAAAAAAATTGCAGCCATATACGAGAAAATGACGTTTGAGCATTTCTGAAAATGCCGAAATTTGAGCTACTTTTCACAGAAAACGTTAGTGTTTTCGAGAAACTTTACTTGACATTATTTAAAGCATATGTACTCGTAAATATAATAATGTAAAAAAATCGCCGATAATGTAAATATTTACGACGTGAGAGACAAGTAAAAAAATTTACATTTTGGTAATTTTTGAAAAAACCAACCGATAGACCAAAATGGCTTTTATGTCATTGATAGAGTACATTTACCACTATCCCTACCAAAAGTTTAAAGAAAACATTTGGAGCCGTTTTTGAGAAAATTTTGTTTTTGTAATTTTTTAAAATTGCACATATTGCACGCAAACTACCAAAATTGTGAAAAACATTTACATGACCTTTATTAAACAACTCAATATGCAGAACAAATTTTATTTGAAGAAAAAATCTCTATCTTCAATTTTGTAGTTGGAGAAAGACGCCGAAAAAAATTCAAACTTTCAAAATTTTCGAAAATTCAGAGTTATCCGTGAAAATCGGACCTACGCCATATTAAAAAGTGTATTTTCCTCTATTCATACAAGAAATTTAAAGAAAAAAATTGTAGCCGTTTTTGAGAAAATGTTGAAAATCCCCGGGGGGCTTCATATAAAGTACCCCCAAATTTTAAAGAATCTTTTTCAAAATCACAAAGCTTCGACTAGAATCAGATCGACTGGGGAATATCAATTTTGAAGAAAATCGACCGACGGTTTAGGCGAGAGCGTTGACCACAGACGGACAGACGGACGGAATGCCGTCAATCGATTTTTAAGTATAAAGAAGCAACAAATCATGGATTTTGACCACACCACGAGATAGAGGATTTTTTTTTTCTTAATTTAGCAACTGGTTTTATCCACTTATTCGTTTTCACGGCCCGGCAATTAATTTTTTTCCGCCGAAAATTGGCAATTTTTTCGCGCAGCATTACATAACTTTCCCTATACTACGTATATCACTCCGTGTATACGTACGTATACGGGAAAGTAAAAAATAACAAAAGCAAGATTTTTTCAAAACAGCTCTGGATTTTTCTTTAAACTTTTTGTTTGGATAGTGCTAAATGTACTCTATAAGATGAATAAACGCGATATTGCTCTTTTCATTTGTTTTTTCAAAAACTACGATTTTTTGACTTCCCTCTCATGTCGTTAATATTTCCATTAGCACCTATTTGTTCACATTAGTACATTTACGAGTACATGTGCTTTAAACGATATCTTATAAAGTTTCTCGGAAACTCATCCGTTTCCCGTGAAAACAAGCTCCAATTTCCGCATTTTCAGAAACGCTCAAAAATTATTTTATCAAAAAATGCTCCACATTTTTTATTCACAGTTTTCGTACGGATAGTAGTAATTGCACTGTTTAATACGACGTAAAATCCATTTTTACTTTCCCGTATACTATGTGTACGTAGTAGAGGGAAATTATGTAATACTGCGCGAAAAACGGCAGATTTTCGGCGAAAAAATTCTTTGCTGGGTCCTGATAACGAAAAGGTGGACAAAGACAAAAATTCCTCTAACACATGGTGCAGCCAGATTCTCTGTTTAGTGGGTCCTTGACACCGAAAACCAGTTGAAAGCAAAACGTCTGTCCGTCTGTGAACAATGATAGCGACTAAACTGTTCAGCCGATTTTCTCCAAAACTGATATTTCCCAATCGATCTAACTGATCTAGTGGCCTCTTGAATCAAAAACCCATATTTTAATTTGGGGCGGGGTATTTTACATGAAGCCCGTCGGGCATTTTCAAAATTTTCAAGAAAATGGAGCCAACAATTTTGACTAAATTTTGTTGTTGTTGGATTTAAGAGAATGGCGAAGGTCTCATGTTGCTTGAAAACTCTGAATTTTCGTAAATTGCAAAAGTTTGAATTTTGTTCGGCCTCTTTCTACAACTACAAAATTGAAGATAGAGATTTTTGTCATTAAGTTCATGAGTCACATGAGTTCTGTCATTAGCTTCATATACATTTTTTTGAAAATGTTAGTATTTTTTGCGCATTATTTCGTGCAATATGTACAGTTTTTAAAAAAATTACAAAACTGAGATTTTCTCGAATCTTTTTTGTTTAACGTTTGGTAAGGATAGCACTAAATGTACTCTATGAGATGACGTGAACACCATGTTGCTCAATTCTTTTGTTTTTTCAAAAATTAAAATGAATTTTTTTACTTGTATCTCACGGCTTTAATATTTACATTAGCGGCGATTTGTTCACATTAGCGGCGATTTGTTCACATTATATTAATGAGTTCATGTACTTTAAATAATGTCAAGTAAAGTTCTCAAAAACTCAACAGTTTTCTGTGCAAACTGGCTCAAAATTCCGCAATTTCAGAAACGCTCAAACGCCATTTTCTCAAACATTTTTTCTTCAAACTTTTGGAACGGATAGTGCAAATTGCTTTTTTTAATATGACGTAATGTTCAATTTGGGGTATTTTTTCGTTTTTTCAAAAATTACATAAATGTATTTTTTTTAAGATCTCTCATATCTTTATTATGCACAATTCCAGCAATTTGAAAACATGATTGTATTTGTGAGGGTAAGTGCTTAAAATTACTTCAAATGAAGTTTTTTGAAAACTCAAAATGTTTCTGTGAAAAGGAGCTTCAAATTTCGAATTTTCAGCAGCACTTAAACGCCATTTTCTGAAAAACGGCTCCAAATTTTTAAAAGAAAATTGCCATTTAGAACGAGGTTTTAGTGTTCTTTAATAGTCTTAAAATAATATTTCCGTTCTACAATTTGGAAACCTTAAAATTAACACTTATATGGAAACATCGGTCTGACAGGCACCAAATGAAATTGGTTTATGCAATAATGGGCGATATGGGTGGGCGAGAACCTTGACGGTAATAGTAGCTTCCTCCCTGATGCTCTTCTATCACTGGGCTTCTATCACTCTTGTTTAGTTCTGCTGAAGGAGCCGGCATATCAGGGGCACTTTTGGATATCGTGGCGGTCTGTGAGACCGGCAGTTTCTCTTTTCGTATCTTTCGTAGCGGTGTGTGAGACCGTTTGCTTCTCTAAATGGTCTGTAAGATAAGTGTTTCCATATACGCTCCTGGGCAACTTTCTCAAATATTTAATTTTTTTTATTTTTTTATTTTTAATTTTTTTCAAATATTGTAATGGATCGCGCAATGTGTTCCATTTGTTCCGGAGATCCCAATTGAAGGAGAGAAAAATTTAGTACCCTACTCAAGGTATCGTTCGTACATGCAAACCTATTGAAGGGTCTAACAAGAGCGACACTTTAGACAATTGATTTAGTTCTGCACAACTTACTGTTAATCTGATGAAGATAAAATTAATTTGTTGGGACAGTAAAAAAGGACAAAAATGATTCCTTGCTAGTGTCAAAAAATACAAAAAAAAACTTTAACAATTTCACAAAACTCTTGCACTGTTGCGAAAATACAAAATTAAAGGCACACACTGACCAAGCGATGCTACCTGACTAACACAGCATGAAAAACCAAAGTAATGTAACATTGCAGAAAGTATTGAAAGGTTACGAGGCACACATGGCTGGATTTTCCAACCCAGACCACTCTCACAACACCACAGCTCCTCCAAATTACACAGCTGTCTAGTAGAGGGTCTCAAATGCAGATATCACGAAAATGCCTTTCACCACCGTGGATGCTTCACGCTCATGGTCCACTATAGCACCTTCCGCTTGGCCCACACTCCACCAGCCCTCCACCAGCCATCTCTCCCGCTATCCACCAGGCTCTGGCCTCGCCCCGGGTTCAGACCCCGGGCAGGGCGTAGGGGGGCGGGCAGCCGGCTAGCAGGCGAAGGGGCGGACGTAGGCGGGGGGAGATACGGGCGGCGACGTCGTGATGGTGGTGGTAGCGGCGGTGACGTCATCGGTGTCGGCGCCGAGGGTAGCTGGTTGCAACTGGCCGGGCGGCGGGAGAACCGCACCACGCATCGAGGCGCGGGGAAACAATGATCAATTAACGTCTTAATTCAATCATTAATTGATTGATTGATTGATTGTTGATTTTTTTTAGTGGACGCGCGAACTTTGGAGTTGGCGCCCCCATGACACCCTGGTGTAGCATGGAACTCCCATAATTTAGCGGGAAGTACCACAAAGAGTGCCCAGGTGGGTGGAAGTCGCAGGAACTTGTCCGCGCCGGCCAAAATGTGCTAACATTTATTGGGGCCGGGCGCATGGCGATGCTCGAGTTCGGTACCGTCCGTCTCCCACTCACTTCTTTCAGCAACAAGCACTGAGAAGTCCACCACAGTTCTGCATTAGCTTGAGAGACTCCATTCCTACTATAAAACACGTGAGGAGGGCATACAGCAAATGAAAGCATAGGCGTTTGCCTAGCGTACATATTGTAATCACCTCTAACCATTACTGAATACCTCGTAACAATTATCCTAACATAGAAGTAACAAAATCACATAGAATTTGTAGCAGTGCTTAATCAAAAAATTATACACCGATTAGTACAACAAGGAATTAAAAAACGACAAGTGGCAGGTCCACACAGTATGACCTATAAAATAATAATGGTACGCCTGTTTACCAGGCGGCAAAGAGAAAGAAAAAAATCAGCTGAGCATCTCTGGTCGACCGAGGGGGAAAGAGTAGAGATAAATATCATGGTTTGGGGCTTACTCATGGGAGGATCTAGCCAGTGCACATAATTTTTGTACTGGTCGCAATAATTTGCCCTGGCTAGTTCGTACTTCAACAGTACGCACAACCCCGGCTTGATCAGGGAACAATTTCTCCACTACACCTAATTTCCATTGAGAGGGCGGAGATTCCTCAATTAAAAGTACTAAATCATTTACACCTAGTGGTGGTGACTCCCTTTTCCACTTCACCCTTTGTTGCAAGGTGTGAAGGTAGTTTCGCGACCAATATTTCCAAATTATTGCTAATTTGTTATTTAAATGGCGGAACTGTTGCGCAGGAGTTATCTGCACAAGAGGCGAGTCAGTATCTATAGGAAAATTATTAAGCGCGTGCCCGTAGACTAAGTGATTCGGGGTCAAAATCAAATTCACATCCGTATCTGTAGACGTGACTTCAAGCGGTCTTGAGTTTAAACAAGCTTCTATTTTGGCTAAGAGAGTGTACAATGTAAGCAAGGGCACAACTTGTTGCCCTAAAGCGCGACGCAAATGGAATTTAAGACTTTTAACACAAGCCTCAGCCAACGAGTTTCGGTGCGGAGAGTAGGTGGGAAAAAAGTGCCAGGAGATACCCTGCACTGATAAGAATTTGGTGATAACCTCTAAATCCCGAGCGGAAAGAACAAAGCGATTAGCCTCGGCTAGGATACGACTAGCACTTTTGAATGTACTAGCGTTATCACTGTACATGTGCACAGGATAACCTCTTCTCGATCCAAAACGTTCAAAGGCCGCAATGAATTGAGAGGAAGATAGATTTTCGACAATTTCTAAATGCGAAGCTTTCGTGGAATGGCATATAAATACAGCAATCCAAGTCTTCTGAGACATTTTTGATCTCGTGAGAGACGGCCTTGTCAAAATTGGGCCACAATAATCTAAGGATGTGTGAGCCCATGGCCGAGAAGGATTTACGCGGCTAGGGGGCAATGAACCCATAATCTGCCCAAGAGGAGTTGCGCGCCAACGCTTGCAAGTCAGACAAGCATTGATTACTTTTTTTGCTACCCGTCGTAGGGAGGGAATCCAATACTGCTGGCGCACACATCCCATTATCAGTGCTAAGCCCGCATGTAGAAATGCGAGGTGTATCATTTCTAAGAAAAGGACAGTAAATTTGTGGTTAGGCGGAAGTATAATAGGATGCTTGTTTAACCTCTCCACCTGAGAATTCATTAAACGGCCACCCACCTGCAAAAGCCCATCAGGGCCTAGATAAGGATTCAAGCTAAGGAGAGATGACTTGGGAGGTAATCCCTTTTCTTTTAAAAGTGCCTTATATTCAAGGGGGTATATGTCTTGTTGAATGAGCCTTATGATAACCACTGTGGCTTCTCTCAATTCAAGCGGTGACAACCAACCCCTTCTCCTCATCTGAGCCGAAGCAGGGTCAATGCGAGCAACAATTGCAGCTCGTATATTGTTAATGAACCTTAAGCATTGCGCTAACACACTTATCAATTTGTGATATTTTGAATATCTGCTAAGCAGCACTTGAACAAATGAATTTTGGGTTTCACCTACATCTGAAGCGGGCATACTTGTTTGGTATGCAGTGAACATACAACAGAGAGCATCTACCTTACCATTATCCGCTACCTCAGCATCGACAAAAGGCTTGGCCCACATTGACACTGGCTGCTTCAGCCACGGCGGTCCTACAAACCAGAGGGTACTGTGTTGCAGTGCCTGGGGGGAGACACCACGGGTTAGCAGATCAGCGGGATTCTGTCTCGAGCTTACATGGCGCCAACAAGATAGTGGATAGGATGCCACTATCTTTGAAACTTTATGCGCAGTGAAAGCATCCAATTTATGATTGCTTTTCACCAACCAGTGCAAAACAATAGAACTATCTGAAAAAAGATACACTTGATTAATTGAACACACAATTCTCAATGCTCTTATTACCTTCTTGGTCAATTCTACCAATAACAATGCACTACACAACTCCAAGCGAGGAACAGTAGACCCTGCCAGGGGAGCAAGTCTTGATTTAGAGCACAACAAGTGGCTATGCGCAACGGATGCAGAATCATGATTAACTAAGTATAATGCAGCTCCGTACGCCTTATGAGAGGCATCACAGAATCCTACCAGACAAGAAGGAAGGTGACCCTGGGGTAACGCCTTGCGTGGGAATATAATTGATGGCAGTAAAGCAATCTCATTAACCAAAGACTGCCAACAACAAGTGAGATCAGAATCAAGAGGAGTATCCCAATGCAACTGCAAAGACCACAATTTTTGCAGAAAAAGCTTCAACTTTACCAGGAAAGGATTCACAAGACCTAATGGGTCATAAATAGAGGCTATTAAGAGCAACACAACCCTTTTTGTGATACACGGGAGGTCGATTGGGAAATATCAGTTTTGGAGAAAATCGGCTGAACAGTTTAGTCGCTATCATTGTTCACAGACGGACAGACGTTTTGCTTTCAACTGGTTTTCGGTGTCAAGGACCCACTAAACAGAGAATCTGGCTGCACCATGTGTTAGAGGATTTTTTGTCTTTGTCCACCTTTTCGTTATCAGGACCCAGCAAAGAATTTTTTCGCCGAAAATCTGCCGTTTTTCGCGCAGTATTACATAATTTCCCTCTACTACGTACACATAGTATACGGGAAAGTAAAAATGGATTTTACGTCGTATTAAACAGTGCAATTACTACTATCCGTACGAAAACTGTGAATAAAAAATGTGGAGCATTTTTTGATAAAATAATTTTTGAGCGTTTCTGAAAATGCGGAAATTGGAGCTTGTTTTCACGGGAAATGGATGAGTTTCCGAGAAACTTTATAAGATATCGTTTAAAGCACATGTACTCGTAAATGTACTAATGTGAACAAATAGGTGCTAATGGAAATATTAACGACATGAGAGGGAAGTCAAAAAATCGTAGTTTTTGAAAAAACAAATGAAAAGAGCAATATCGCGTTTATTCATCTTATAGAGTACATTTAGCACTATCCAAACAAAAAGTTTAAAGAAAAATCCAGAGCTGTTTTGAAAAAATCTTGCTTTTGTTATTTTTTACTTTCCCGTATACGTACGTATACACGGAGTGATATACGTAGTATAGGGAAAGTTATGTAATGCTGCGCGAAAAAATTGCCAATTTTCGGCGGAAAAAACTTAATTGCCGGGCCGTGAAAACGAATAAGTGGATAAAACCAGTTGCTAAATTAAGAAAAAAAATCCTCTATCTCGTGGTGTGGTCAAAATCCATGATTTGTTGCTTCTTTATACTTAAAAATCGATTGACGGCATTCCATCCGTCTGTCCGTCTGTGGTCAACGCTCTCGCTTAAACCGTTGGTCGATTTTCTTCAAAATTGATATTCCCCAGTCGATCTGATTCTAGTCGAAGCTTTGTGATTTTGAAAAAGATTCTTTAAAATTTGGGGGTACTTTATATGAAGCCCCCCGGGGATTTTCAACATTTTCTCAAAAACGGCTCCAATTTTTTTCTTTAAATTTCTTGTATGAATAGAGGAAAATACACTTTTTAACATGGCGTAGGTCCGATTTTCACGGATAACTCTGAATTTTCGAAAATTGTGAAAGTTTGAATTTTTTTCGGCGTCTTTCTCCAACTACAAAATTGAAGATAGAGATTTTTTCTTCAAATAAAATTTGTTCTGCATATTGAGTTCTTTAATAAAGGTCATGTAAATGTTTTACACAATTTTGGTAGTTTTCGTGCAATATTGCGTGCAATATGTGCAATTTTAAAAAATTACAAAAACAAAATTTTCTCAAAAACGGCTCCAAATGTTTTCTTTAAACTTTTGGTAGGGATAGTGGTAAATGTACTCTATCAATGACATAAAAGCCATTTTGGTCAATCGGTTGGTTTTTTCAAAAATTACCAAAATGTAAATTTTTTTACTTGTCTCTCACGTCGTTAATATTTACAATATCGGCGATTTTTTTACATTATTATATTTACGAGTACATATGCTTTAAATAATGTCAAGTAAAGTTTCTCGAAAACACTAACGTTTTCTGTGAAAAGTAGCTCAAATTTCGGCATTTTCAGAAATGCTCAAACGTCATTTTCTCGTATATGGCTGCAATTTTTTTCTTGAAACTTTTGTAACGGATAGTGCTAATTACACTCATTAGTATAGCGTGAAGTTTATTTTGAGTTTCTTTTTGTTTTTTTCAAAAATTATATAAATGTAAATTTTTTGAAAGATCTCTCACATCTTTAATATGCACATTATCCGCAATTTGTAAAGATGATTATATTTGTGAGTGTAAGTGCTTCAAATAACTTCAAATAAAGTATTTTGAAAACTCAAAAATTTTCTGTGAAAATGAGCTTCAAATTTCGCGTTTTTAGTAGTGCTAAAACGCCATTTTCTCTTAAACGGCACATAATTTTTAAAAGAAAATTGCCATTTACGGCTAGGTTTTTGTGTTCTTTAATATTCTAAAATTAATGTTTCTGTTCTACCAATAGGAAACCGAAAAATTAAGAAAATGACAAAAAAAATGTACTTTTGGCGATGATTGATGGTAGCTGGCAAGAAAGAGTATATGGCAATTCCGAATAGCTAGCGAAGACCCAGGAAGATAGAAAACTAATACGGGAAAGTCTGTGCCATTCTGTTTCTGTTTTTTGACAAATAAATAAATAAAATAAATACGGTCATGCTTATTTTTTTCAAAATACGAGTAGTTTTTCTTTAATTTTGTGACAAACGTAATAGGCCGCTGTAAATTTACTGCGCTTCGGACAGCTGGATGTGTCGTAAATAAGAATGTGCAATTTTGTATATTATTTCTTTCTTCGTTTCTTACATTCGAACTTTGTTATAGACTTACACATTAATATTTTAGAAATTGTTTATTTTGAAATATTTGAAATAAGTAAAAAGAATTAATAGCTCTCAGAATAGCGACAATGCAGGGTCTGCAACAATGGAATTCACTTTGCGCTCGCGAATATCTGTGAATTAGTGTCATTGTTGTGACCTAATGGAGCTGTATGAAAAGGAGTTATAATTGTCTAATTTATGTTGATATTTGCAAGCAAATATTTAGTTTTGCACGAAATGCTGTACCATTTGTAGTGAGTAGAGAATTTGTTGCATGGTTTTAAAATACTCTTCCCTAATCATGGCCCAATGGAAGGCATTTCTATATTTCCAGGGTATCAGACTTCTTTTTCCAATACAGGGTTACAAAACTTTTGCATTCTATTTTTGTGAAGTTGTAGAATTCACATAGTTCTGACAACACTGCAATGGAAATAGTGAGTTCCAAGCGAAGATGTTAGTAGCGCATAAAGTGCAATATTACAGTACTACTTAGCTGTTTCCTCTAATACGGGAAAGTAAGTGCTGTTGTAGCACCACTAGTTATTATTGCACCTATTGCACGCAATATTGCGTGAAAACTACTAAAATTTTCATGTGCAATTTAAAACAGTTTCAAAAACATTTTCAAAATTTTCTTAAAAACGTACCCAAATTTTTTCTTTAAACTTTTGGTAGGAATAGTGCTAAATGTACTCTATGAGATGACATAAACGCCATATTGCTCTATTCTTTTGTTTTTTCAAAATTTACAAAAATTTAATTTTTTTGAGTTGTCTCTCAAGTTATTAATATTTACATTACCTGCAACTTGTTCACATTATTTCGTTTTTGAGTGTATGTACTCTAAATAATGTTATATAAAGTTTCTCGAAAACTCAACCGTTTCCTGTGAAAACTAGCTCAAAATTCCACATTTTCAGAAACGCTCAAACGCTATTTTTTCAAAAACGGATCCAGATTTTTTTCTTCAAAACTTTTTAAACGGGTAGTGCTAATTGCACTATTTAATATGAGTAATGTTCATTTTGTCTATTTTGTTGCTTTTTCATAAATTACACAAATGAAATTTTTTTGAAATAACTCTCCTACTGTTAATACGCACATTTCCAGCAATTTGTAAACACTATTGTATTTGTGAGCTTATGTGCTTCAAATGAGTTTTAATGAAGTTTCTACACACAAAGTGGACACGTCAACATTTTCTGTGAACACGAGCTTCAAGTTTCGCGTTTACAGTAGCGCTTAAACGCCATTTTCTTAAAACCGGCGCCAAAGTTTTCAAAGAAAATTGCCATTTAGGATGAGGTATTATCGTCCTTTAATTTTCTTAAAATAATATTTCTGTTCTACTATTAGAAAACCGAAAAATTAATAAAATGTCAAAAAAATGTACTTTAGGCGGCGGTAGATGGTAGCTGGCAAGAGTATCTGCCAAGTCCGAATAGCTAGCCAACACCAAAGGGAATAGAAAACTAATATGGGAAAGTCTGTGCCATTCTGTTGTACTACTAGTTAAGTTGTAGGAAGAGGACGAAAAAAATTCAAACTTTTCCAGTTTTCGAAAATTTAGAGTTAACTGTGAATATCGGACCAATGCCATTTTTATAAGTGTATTTCACTCTATTCTTTCAAGAAAATTTAAAGAAAAAATTTGGATTGTCCTTTTCCAAGAATAACAATGAAATAGTCTTCTAATAAACTACACCAACAATGATTTTTTTGGTCTTACCGTTTTATGGAAAATTAAACTCAACTTCGTATGTGTGCACCGGAATGGCGCGGGATAACAAAGTCGACAGAAGGAGGCATACATGTCCTAATAAATACTAAACTACTCGACAAATTGCATTGTCCTTTTCCAAGAATAACAATGAAACAGTCTTCTAATAAAGTACACCAACAATGATTTTTTTGCTCTTTTGGAGTTTTGTTTTTATGAGGAATTGTATGTCTTGAAATGTGTTGTTTCTTGACAGTAGTGTAAAGAATTATTATTATTTACGGGGAATATTAAATGTTGAAAATTTCGAAATAACATTGTTGGATAGAGAATTGTTTTGTGATTATTTTTGTGTCAATAAAACCTCATTTTTCTGGATAGTGTTTTTTCTACGAGTAGTTTTCTTACGCGTTGTTGTTGCGCCTGCCAGGGATTTTGAAAATTAGTTTTTTCTACTTTTTCGAAAAACGGTAAGAGGAAAAAATTAATGTTCATATATTTGAAAAGCACAAAAATAGCACAATATTTTGTATATAAAGAAAATTTGTTTTGGCTAATTGGCTTTGCCAGCTTAACATTAAGCCAGCAAAGCCACCGATTTTTGGAAAAACCGTTGGAACAAAAAATTAATTTTTGGATATTTGAAAAGCACAAAAATAGCACAAAATCTGGATGTAGAGAAAAAGTGATTTTTGAAAATGGCTTTGCCAGCTTAACGGACGTCGCCAACATTGCGTGCAAGGGCGAGAGGGTCGCTCGCTTACCTGCCATCTAAGGACCATCTCAAAAGGGGTGTGATGAACTGCATCAGCAATACGCACTGTTTGTAGTTGCTGTTTTCGTTATTGCGAGTTGTTGTTTTCGTTATTGTGTGTTGGCCGTGTAACTTAAATTGTAATTATAATGTTACCAGCAGAATGAATAATGTGTTTCTTGTCAATGCATGTTTGCAAGACCTGCTCCTTCCCGCATTCCGCGAAGTTAGAAGAACAGGACTAAATTAGTTAATAATCTTCCTCCATGAATCCTTGGGTGGGGGATTATTACAGTATACAGGAAAGTAAAAATGTTCTTTGGACGGCGATAAATGGCTAAAGGTAAGAGAAGAATGTGTTAAGTCCGAATAGCTAGCCGAGATCAAGGAAATAGAAAACTAATACGGGAAATTCTGAGCCATTCTCACTAGTTTATTCTGCGGCAGCAACGCGCCGGTTACCAGCTAGTTTCTGGGCTGTTCTTTACCAGTTGGGGGGATAACGAATTTCGTTCTTCACACGTCTCTGTACATTTGCCAACACAACAAATGTACATATTCACCATTCGTTCTGCCAACCGTCATCGCCTGGTTCAACAATATGCGCAACCTCAAATAACTATTATCACCGATATGTGGAGGGGTTATCATGATCTACCCCAACATAATTTTATTCACATGACAGTGAATCATTCGCATAATTTGGTGGATCCAGTGACGGGTGCTGGCACCAACCACTACCACCATTGAGAGCTAATACACCCCCTTATCCCATCGCCTCGCACGCGGTGGTTTACTTCACAAAGATTTAGACACCACATGGAATATTTGTGGCGAAGAAATTGCAAGATGATGGGTAGAGATCCATTTCTGTTTCTAGTTGAACATTACAATATTGCATTTTGAAACTTGTGATTTTTCGAAAGTGTTTTTATAATTTTTAACTCAGTTTTGTAAGCAAACATAATTTTTCTTCTTTTTTGCTTTAGATTAGAGAAAATAACGTTATACCACAAGATTAAGGTAAGTTAGTTAGGTTCTTTTAACATTAATACAAATATACGTTTCCCTAAGTTGGTAGTAGCATGGTGCAGAACGGTATTACTTTTTTGCAAATTGGTATCACGACAAAAGTCGTGTGCAATGCTCTGCGTCCCCCAACAGGTAAAGAATATCCACTTTCTGAAATAATATAAACTACTCACTAAAAAGGAAATAGCTCTTACAATAAATAAGTTGTCATTTACATGCCTTGCCTGAACGTATTGCACAAACACAGCTTCATAATACGTATGAGTCATTTACATTTTATGGATCTTTAAGACTTAATTGGTATAAACGCTAAGTCATCTCCACAACTTTATTTGTTTAAAAGCGAAGCCCAAATATTACGTAGCTCACAAGATCAACTGTTTAATTCTGTCCCCAGGGCTATTAAGATATATGACCTAATTGTATTGCAAGAAATGGCATCAAATGTTGAATGAAACATGGCAAGCAACTTCTTCACTTCTCAACTTCTCTCTCTTCACAACTTCAGCAATCACTTCTTCCCATAGCTCGTCACACACAGTTTTAAACTGTTTTTGACGTAAATAAATAAATAAATGTATAAATAAATAAATAAATAAATAGAAGATATTGAAAGTACACCGTTGATTAAAAACTGTTAACATTAAAATCATTAGGGATATCACGCAATATTTTAAACATGTGACTTAAATATTGAAATTCACCCATCAAAACTTTAATTCAACTCAGGAAATTTCACTTTGTTTAATGTGGCGATCAAGTGTAATATTTATTTATATTTTTTCAATAACCGTATATTTATAATAATTGATACCTTGAAAATTTAAGATGTAAAATTATAACAAATTCTTATTAACTTAGTTTTGAAAGTTCCTCCACGCAGTGAAAAATTAAGAACATTTTTGGGACTGAGTTTATGAACAGTAGGGATTCTTTTTCCGAAGATTATTAAAGTTTAATGTAGATAATATTTTTCTCAATGATAATAGTTAATACAATTTTCAAAAATAAATATCTAAAAACCCTTCAGTTTATAAAAATATACGGAAGGGATCATTGCTACTCAAATAGCACAGGCGCGCGAGATTCCTTGGCACTTTTCATATCTGATGAAACGGTCGCTATCGCTTAGGTTTTCTTTGAGCTATTTTCAAAATGAAAATGTAGTGATTTGATGTATTTGTAATAGAATAGTGCTTTTTTTTATTCTAATTTGGGAACGAGATGCGCAGCCAGAACCTAAAGAAACTGAAAGAAAGCAAATCATTGTAAATATCAACTCTCGATAAGAAACACAAACATCTCCAACCGCATAACACAGCCAAAAACTTCCAAAATATCTAGAAAACGCTTACGCGCACACCAGAGTTTGCCACCCAACACTTCCCGCCAAACATTATGACATCATCCTGGACATCTCGTTTGGTATACCTTGTTCAAGAAGGACACTGCCGCGCCTTCAAGCGGCAAGGAGCCAAAGCAAGTGGTAATGACATCTGCCGACGGTTCACGCTACTAATGCCCGCGAAATTTAAATATCAGGAAACGTCAGGAAAAAATGAATAAGTGATGTGCCTGCTAAGAGCTTTTAAATTAACACAGCAAAAAATATATCTCTTTCACTTGATAATGTCCATGATATTTTATAAAACTATGTGCCTTCCTTAACAATCCTCCAACTTTTCTTATTTATTGATGATTCCACAAAATTTATAACAGAAAAAGGATTTAATAGTACCTCTTTCACTATTTTTCTAGAAGTCAAGACAATTGGTGCTGAAATGGGCTCTATCCAGAAAACATGACGGAAGTTTTTTTTTCTCACCGGTTATTTATTGTTTTTGCGGTGTTAAATATTTTTTACATACACCTCATTGAAAAATGCCGGCTTCATAAAGAAAATTGAAAAAAATTGCCTGTTTGACATAAAATTTTGCAAAAAAATATGCATGTTTTTGAAAAATCGAACATGACCTAATTTGAAAATCTTTTGATGAACATATTTCATTAATAAAAAAATTGTTTTAAATTTTTTCAATTTTTGAAAAATCAGTTTTTAACCAATATGAGACCTGCGTCGTTTTCTTAAACGTCCTTCAGACTATCCAACAACAAAATTTAATTAAAATTGTTGGTACTATATTTTGAAAATGTCCTAGGGAATCCAGGTAAAGTACCTCCAAAATTAAAATATCAATATTGGGGAAATATCAATTTTGGAGAAAAAAGGCTGAACAGTTTAGCCACTAGCGTTGTTCAGAGACGGACAGCTACAAAGACATTTTGCCGTCAATCATTTTTCGGTATCAAGAGACATAAAACATGGATTCTGGTTGCACCATGTATTAGAGGACTCTTTTTAGAAACTGGATTTATCTACTTTTTACTATCCGTATACATACGTATATGCGGAGTAATATACGTAGTATTGGGAAAGTTATGTAATGCAGCACAAAAAACAGCGAATTTTCGGCAGAAAAAAATTTATTGTCGGGCCCTGATAACGAAAAAGTGGATAAAACCAGTTGCTAAATTAAAAAAAATCCCCGAACACTTGGCGATGCCAGAATCCATGTTTGTGGGTCCTTGATCCCGAAAAACCAATTGAAAGCAAAACGTCCGTCTGTCCGGCTGCCCGTCCGCTGTATAGTGCTTAAAATAAAAATACAATATTTTTCCAAATTGAATACACCTCTGTCTATCTGGCCTGAGTCGAAGCTCTGCGATTTTTGAAAACATTCATTAATTTTCGGGGGTACTTTACAAGAAGGACATTTTGAAAATGTTTTCAAAAACGGCTCCGAATTTTTCCTTTAAATTTCTTGTAAAAATAAAGTAAAACACTCTTATAACGGTGGTATACGTTCTAATTACACGGTCAACTCTGAATTTTCGAAAATTGCAAAAGTTTGGATTTTTTCGGGCTCTTTCTACAACTACAAAATTAGAGATTTTTTTCAAATCAAATGTTTTCCATAGCGAGTTCTTTCATTAAGCTCATGTACATTTTTTTAAAAAACTTTAGTAGTTTTCGCACAATATTGTGTGCAATATGAGCAACTTTAAAAAATTATAAAAACATGATTTTCTCAAAAAGGCTCCAAATTTTTTCTTTAAACTTTTGGTAAGGATAGTGATAAATGTACTCTATGAGATGACATAAACGTCATGTTGCTCTTGTGATAAAATAATGAGTTATTTATTTTATCTAATTTAATTTACTAGCTCAGTTCTTTGGTTCTCATGCTCTCTATACAGAGAAGCCTGGAAGTCTGAAATTATTTATATTCCGAAGGAATTACATACAACGTGGCACAACAATAATTTTGTTTATTAAGAATGGAATTTGAGATTAACAATATAAAAATTCTCTTGCTTGATTTCATGCATTAGGTTCACGGTACCGAATTGTCTGGCGTTGTGAAACGATGGCCCCGCAGTTCGTAGCCCCTTGACTTCCGCGCCGAAAATCCCTCTTCGCGCCGGTCGTCGCCGAAGTCGTCTGCTTCTTTCTTGCTGACTCACTTCTCGCCCTATTGTTCCACAATCTATCCTCCCTATTCACGTCGATGTCCAACTTAAATAATTCAGCTTACATACGCGCCGCTACCACCAGGATGCCAGTCAACCCCAACTCTCTCTAGTCCAGGGCCCCCTTCTAGCCCGTCAACAACCTTAGTTACCTAGTAACCGCTACCGTCCAGATTGAAGCGCGGCGTTTGTTTTGTAATATTTTTGTATATTACAGCTCCGTCCGTCCAGATTAAGGCGCGGCGTTTGTTCTATAATATTTCGTATATTACACTCTATTCTTTTGTTTTTACAGAAATTACAAAAATGTAATTTTTTTGATCTGTCACTCACGTCGGTAATATTTACATTAACGGCAAATTATTCACATTATTATATTTATGAGTGTATGTTCTTTAAATAATGTCTTATAAAGTTTCTTGAAACCTCAACCGTTTACTGTGGAAACTAGCTCAATATTTCGCATATTCAGAAACGCTCAAACGCCATTTTATCAAACATTGCTCCAAATTATTTCTTCGAACTTATCAAACAGATAGTGCTAATTGCACTTTTTAATATGACGTAGGGTTCATTATTTTTTTTGTTTTTTTTTTTTTTCAAAAATGACACAAATGTAATTTTTTTGAATGATCTCTCCTAGCGTTAATATGCACATTTCCATCAATTTGTAAACACTATTGGATTTGTGAGTTAAAGTCCTTCAAATGACGTTTTTCAAAAACTCAAAAAATTACTATGAAAACGAGCTTCAAATTACCATTTGGAGAAGCATTTAAACGCCATTTTCTTAATAACAGCTCCAAATTTTTCAAAGAAGATTGCCATTTGGCACGAGATTTTATTGTTCTTTCTTATCCTTAACTTCCGGAGGACGCGCCGCAACACTCTGTGCTGCATTTGTGCTTTTCTGGTTCTAAAATGGAGAACGGCTATTTGACATGTCAGAGGACTTCAGTATTCTCACTTCGCAACATTCTAAACGAAATGCGGAAATCCCCGCTCCGTTACCTTCTCCCTATCAGTCGTAAAAAAGATTTGAAAATAACAATATTCTAATTGCAGTACTCCGTGCTCTACGCGTCCACTCGTTTATTTTTAAAATTCCAAACGAACATTTTACTTATTCAGATTCTTCGTTTACACGAATTTTCGATCACTGTAAGCAAAATCAATTATGTTATTTTTTTGTTGAATTTTTGCTATTACTTGGGGTCTTAGTTTCGTTTTTCTTTGCTGAAATTCTGAAGCACAGGAAGAAATCAGGCAACATTCAAATTCATTCAAATTGGTTCAATAATAACAAATTAATTGTTAACGAAAGAAAAACTGTTTCAATGCATTTTTGCATCTCAAATCGGAAATCGCATGTTCCATTGAAAATGAACAAAATGCAATTAGCTGATGTTGAGGTAACAAAATTTTTAGGTCTTTCAATTCAATCAAACCTCAAATGGAATGTACATATAACAGAATTAAACACTAAATTAAGTTCATTATGCTATGCATTCAGAATTATTTCAAATTCTGTCAGCCTTTATGCAGCTCGTTGCGTTTATTTTGCAAATGTGCATTCCCGCCTGAGATATGGCATAATATTCTGGGGAAGGTCATTCTGTAGTACTCAAACCTTCAGATTGCAAAAGAAAATTATTCGAATAATGAAAAAATGCGTGATCCCTGCAACCCTCTTTTCATTGAATTTTACCATTGCCTTGGAATTTTACCATTGCCTTGTCTATTTACTTACGAATCTGTAATATTTGTCAAAAATGACCTACTTACCGGAAGGAACATAATTACATGCAATATTGATATTTATAATTACAACACACGCCGTAGAAATCACGTGCATCAAGTGTCAGTATAAACAGCTCAGTACAAGAAATCAACATACAATACATGTACGTTGCTTTACAACGCATTGCCAGATGGCATTAAACAATAAAAGTCAGAACACAAATTTAAGTTAAAAATAAAATCTTTTCTGCTGCAAAACTGTTTAATGTCAGTTTTCCCTACATTTCCCGTGAATTTGCAACCTAAGGAACGGAAGGTATGGGGTAGGCTTTGCATAATATTTTTACTACATTTTGGCATCCCTTTGAAGTCCTGGAATTAAGTCCTTGTTTATCATTAAAATAATATTTATCATTAAAATAATATTTATCATTAAAATAATATTTATTATTAAAATACTTAAAAAGCTATTTATTAAAACATTTTATGGTGTGATCAAAAAGAGATGAAGATATGGTTATTAGTTTTGTTACAATTCAGGAAGAAACGCTTAATGTCATTCAGAGGAGTTTGTAATTGCAACTTACGTTTCTGTTGCAGAAAAGAAGAGATTTAAAAAGACAATTCTTCAGAATCAGAATCGGTTTTCAGAATCTGTCGACCTTCAAACACAAAATATTCCAAATCTCCCAGAAGATATTGATACATCTTCCACAGTGCGCAGTGACATGGAAGTTCCCCAAGAAAAAAACGAGAATCTGGAAACTAGTATGATAAATTTAAGTGAAAAAAATAAAGACAATCCAGCAGTACAAGAGAAGTTCTGCAAAAAAATGCTGCGCAGACCTGAAGGATGTTTTGGAAACGAAAAACAATTTTCTGGGTGAAGAACTGTGTGACATGCTGCGCTAGGTTTCTGAAACCACTGTTTCTTTAGTGAAAAGGCAGATCACAAAAGCAAACTAGTGGTGCAACAGAATGGCACAGACTTTCCCATATTAGTTTTTTATTCCCTTGGGTCTGGATTAGCTGTACGGAATTGCCACATACTCGTGCCAGCTGCCATCTATTGCCGCCTAAAGTACATTTTTTTCACATTTTCTTATTTTTGTTTCCTAATGGTAGAACGGAAATATTAATTTTAGAACACTAAAGAACACAAAAACCTCGTCCTAAAGGGCAATTTTCTTTGAAAAATGTGGAGCCGTTTTTAATAAAATGGCGTTTAAGTTAACGGCGTGGTGAACAAAAAATGCTAAATTTCAACTTGAGTTGAAAATTGAAACACTTCATATAAAATCATTTGAAGCACATGCACTCACAAATACAATAGCGTTTATAAATTGTAGGTAATGTGCATATTAAAGGTGTGCGAGATCTTTCAAAAAAATTATATTTGAGTAATTTTTGAAAAACAAAAAATACCCCAAAATGAACTTTAGGTCATATTAAAGAGTGCAATTTGCACTATCCGTTCGAAAAGTTTGAAGAAAAAATTTGGAGCCATTGATGAGAAAATGGCGTTTGAACGTTTCTGAAAATGCGGAATTTCGAGCTAGTTTCCACAGAAAATGGTTGAGTTTTCGAGAAACTTTACAGGACATTATTTAAAGCATACACTCATACACTTATATATGTAATAAGTTGAACAAATCACCGCTAATGTAAATATTAACGACGTGAAAGACAAGGGGAAAAATTTAATTTTTGTAATTTTCGAGAAAACGAAAGATTACAGCAATTTGGCGAGTGGGTCAACTCATAGAGTACATTAGGCACTATCCTTACCAAAAGTTTCAAGAAAAAATTCGGAGACGTTTTTGAGAATTTTTTTTGTTGAAATTGCTCATATTGCGCGCAATATTACGCTAAAATTACTTAAATTTTCAAAACAATGTACCCGACCATAATGAAAGAACTCACTGTGGAGAACAAATTTCATTTGAAAGAAAAATCTGTACCTTTATTTTTGTAGTTGTAGGAAAACGCCGAAAAAATTCAAACCTTTGCCATTTTCGAAAATTCATTGTTAACCGTGAAATTCGGACGTGTGTCACCTTAATAAGCGTATTTTTCTCTATTCTGACAAGAAATTTAAAGAAAAAATTTGGAGCCGTTTTTGAAAAAATGTTGAAAATGTCCGGGGGCTTTGGAATATAAAATATTCCAAATTTTATAGAATCGTTTTCAAAATCTCAAAGCTTCGACTCCAGCCAACAACAAAAAAGATTGAAAAAAATCCTAAGCATGGTTCACAGACGGACGGACGCTTTGCTTTCAATTGTTTTTTTCGGTATCAAGGACTCACAAAACAGGGATTCTGACTACACCACGTGTGAGGGATTTTTTTTTTCTTTATCAGGGCGCGGCACTGAATTTTTGCTGCCGAAAATTCGCCGTTTTCTTACGCGCAGCATTACATAACTTTCCCTCTACTACGTCTATTACTCCGTATATACGTATGTATACGGGAAAGTAAAAATACACTGGCTCCGCAAAAATATGACTCGGCACTCAGAGCGTTTGCTATTACTCTGAACATCTTGTCTCCTCGAGCATATGAGTTTGTGAGGGTGACTGCTGAGTGTGGGTACATGTTTGCCACAACCAAGAACCCTTTCCAAATGATATTGTTCTGTGAATGTTGAGCCAGGGTTCTGCAGCGTGGCATTGAATACTCTTCATGATTTAAGTGATAATAAAATATGTGCCCTTGTATTTGACTTTATGTCAATTCGAAAACCTTTAGAATGTAGTGGTACTTGATGGTATGGTATTGTGGACAATTGTGGTCACACCAGTGAAGCACCCCTTGCCACAGAACTGCTAGTGTAATATTTGGCATGCATGAACGGTTCCTGGAAAGTTCCTGTTGGATTTTTTTTTTTCAAATCGTACGAATGGAGCACAGATTGCAGAGTTGCCCCTCCAATGACTGCTTGTGCTTCATGACGCCAATGTACGAGTAGTGTCCATGACTTGTGATGGTGCTGCTTCCATCTTGAAATTGGCAAGACTCCTGGTCTGCAATCTAGACCCACAGACTCTAGATCCTTCTTTGTGCATCCTGTGACTGGCCAGCGTGTGTTCTTCTTCATAGTCGCATGCCACATATTGAAATTGGTACGAAACACTCTTGCTGGACTCAAAGTAATCAACAAAAATTGTGAAAGTGTTGAATGGAAATTCATAAAGGCACTAGTAGATCTCCAGGAACAGGAAGGCATACGCTTGGAGGAAAAACTAAGTTATATGTTCAAAATTTTCTCCAAAAAATGAAGGTGACTTCACCTGCTCAAGTACTGAGCAGATTTGTAGGCGATGCCTTAGAATATTGATGGATTCAGCGAAAGTGGGTGTACAGCAGAATTTGTTTTTATGTTCAATCATTTGTTTGACCTTAATTCAAGAAGTTTGTATGGGAAGAAGCCATTAAATGAATTGGACATAGATGATGCTAGAGTATTATCGCTTCAAATGAAAGAATATATTTTCGGACTGAAAGATGTTTCTGGAAAGCCTTTGTACCAATGTGGGCGAAATATAGCTTTCATACGTCTTTTGATTTGCATTGAAAGTACGTTACAAATGTATGACCTTCGTGTAGGCAGCCATTTGAAATATCTGGCAACATTTAAAATGAGCCAGGATCATGTTGAAAGACAATTTGGTTATATACAATCTTGTGGAGGATATGATAATCCAACTGATAAGCCAACTCACAAGTTCTTTCAAAAAGATTCTGGTGCATACCAGCACTGAACTGCACGAAGCACACAGAGGCAACTGTTTGCCTCTTGACAAAATATCAATTTTGCCTTCGAATAAAGCTAGTGTACAGAAGACAAGAAGGTGTCATGGAAAAACCACCATTCTGAGAATGAACCAGAAGCAGGGTGGTGAGCTGCTAAATTATTTTCTGCCAACATGGAGGTATTTGGAGAGAAATTACCCGGAGAAAGAAGACACGGGCATTAACTATGCTTTGCCTGCCAGAAATGATTTGTCCATTATTTCTTGGGATATAGTAGAATCAGGCGTGGCTCGTCATTAAAGGCTGTAAGGCGGAGCCTCTCCTAGAGAAACCGCCGTCCAAAAGAAATTTAAAAATATGTTTATTCATGTTAAAAAATGTATTTATTTATTAATAATGGAATTCTGAGTTGTATCATGTTACAATCATACCAAAATTTTTCTTTATCGGTTCGTTAACGGCCGTCCGTAACGCATTTAAAGCTGTTGACAGGGAAGAGAGAAGCGTTAGGCTCCCACTTTATTCACCCATAAGGCCTGTACAAAACGAGGAGGCGTGACGTCATGTATTCACTGCAGACGCTTACCAGCGGACGAAGGCTGCCTTTGGTGGAATCTAGGGTCTGAAGAACGGCGGGCTCACCAGATAGCATTACTGTGCAGCTCGGCGAGTAGCATTGCCCTTCAACTAGTTTTCTCAGTATGCGGTAGGAGCGCTATACTTGGGATTTTCTTTCTTGGCGCATGACATCTTGTCTTCTGAGACCCGGCAAAATCGTTGTGAAACAGAACTTACGAGTACTTGTGATTACTAGTTCTAGTAACTTGTAACCTTTGTGAAACGGGTCCCAGGATGCAATATCTCACGGCATTTCGCGTCGTTCTCAATCGTCTGTATCAAACTAATTATTAATAGAAATACAATGCAGGCAATGCAATGCACTGTAATGTAATGCAATGCATTTGCAGCCTTCCCCATTTATAAAACCACGAGCCGCGACTGAGTAGAATATTTAGCTGACTTTGTTATGCGCAGCGTGAAACAGAAGATTTTGTGTGAAAGCTGTTCTCCAGTTTTGCAAAGAGAAATGTCTCAGTAGTATAGTTTTATTGCAACAAAAAACAGGGGAGGATTGACTATACCTTCTAATGACGTGATAAAAGTGTGTTCCTTTTCTGAGAAAGAATTCCGCAGTTTGGTGGCTGAAGAAACCATACCATCTGTCACTTCATTAAGAACATCAATTCCTTCTGTGTTTGAAATGTGTCTTACAGAAAATGTATTTAAAGAGCTTTGCCATCACTTTCTAGACCAGGAAGTAGAAGACAACAATTTTCTTTGGCTTATGGAGGCCATTGCTTATATTTAACTACAGCTGACTAAGAATTCATCACCACAGCAAGTGTGTAAATGATAAAGTTCACCATTCAAAACTCAGGGTACATTGCACCAAACTAATTCTCTCTTTTGTAAATATATACATATGCGTATGTGAATATCTATTGTGTGTTTAAATGTGTGTAAATATGTCTCCCATTAATCCAAACCCTCGTCCAAGCCGTGCGAGACTGACATCACGATGCAGGCTTTGCGAGCACTTTAAAGTGCAATTTTCAGTATTTTCTCATTAAAATTCTTTCTATTATACGCAGATCAGAATTGTGTTATTTGGGTAAAATATCGAGCTACGTCCATCGTCCTGAGTCTAAATTTCAGATCCTCCCTTGCTGACTACCCCTGAGCTGGCCGGCGCCTCTCTCAGGTAAGGCAGAAGTAACTCGACGCCGCCCGAGTCAGAGTTGATGTCATAAACAGAGACCGAGCGCGCGCTCGCCGACGTCACAGTATAGTACTCTTTGTGCTTACGAGTCAAGCTGCGATATCTAGCGGCACGATCAACACGCGAAATACCATGACATTCCATCGTGAAGACGGGCCATAACGCGCCTCGTTATAAAAACCTAAGTATACAGTGGTGGCGGTGTCAGCGAGAAATTAGCACCAACACATGATGGCTGTATCTTCATTTTTTTTATTAATTTACTTTTTTGATAGTCGAAAATTCTGGTGCTATTAGGTTCGAAATATTTCGAATGGTACCAAATTGTCTTGTGATGGTGATAGTGCCAGTGCCAGTGTGAAATTGGCACCACCATAATTGAAACTAAGCTTATAGGTGGTTTTGGTACAAACTTACGTTAGAGTTGAACAAATGCGTACAAAAGAATAGTTATGTTTTTAGTTTCCGCTGTGGTGGCGGCGCCAACACCACGTGCATACTTGTTCCATCACTCACCTCTTACCACATCGTTTTTTTGCGCTGGCTTTCTGCGAATTAACTCGTAACTTGCGTATAGGTAGAGACATGATTTTTATGTAATTACACATTTTTTGTCTTTCTATTGACCGTTCTCAAACTTGTAATCTTGGCTAATCGTCGCCGTCTTAACACCATATCCAATTTTTCCATTACATATTTTTATATATTTAGTACTATTTTACATATTTTGCTATGTTCATCAATTTTGTTTATGTAATCAGTTTTCTTCAATTTTATTGCATATTTTTATGAAAAGAAGCATTTTCAAAACATCGGCATTTTCCCTAAATTATTACTGCGTGCTGTATACTCCAAGAGCCCTACGTGAAAACACGCGATATTTTCATAGTTCGGCGCGCCTGCTTCAGTTATCTGCACTGCGAACACTGCGAATGTTCCCAACCGTGCACCTGTGACTGCACATAAGACACAGACACCACATCCAGTCGCAATTCAAAACAGATTTAGTGTTTTAGATTATGAAACAGATTTTCCTCGCCTTCCTGATCCTCACAACCCTTCCCTTCCATCGACAAATACATGCACAAACCAACGCAAACAGGCTAGGAAGCGTGTCAAAACCAAAACACGTAAAGCTTCGCATCCTAGCCCACTTGAAAACAAAGCCATTCCTACTGAGCCTAAAAAACAGGTACTTATTTTAGCTGACAGCCATGGTCACCATCTTTCCTCCATTCTCAGTAGGAAGTTACCCCCCACCTACTCAGTCTCGTCTATTTTTAAACCTAACGGGAGGTTTGCAGACGTGACTGCAGAGTTGGACACTCACACGAAGACAATGACCAATCAGGACACAGTCTTTATCATCGGAGGGCAGAATGACATTAATTTGGGCGGTAACTTTACACCTGAGCAACATGTATACAAATTACAATGTGCCGCCCAAAATACTAACATTGTAGTCTCGACTCTGCCCTTCTGGTACAACAGGCCAACACTCTGCAGCGAGATTAAGCACGCAAACCAACAACTAAAACTGCAACTGAGAGAAACAGATGTAACACTTTTTGAAATGAATTTCCTCTCAGTAAAACACTTCACCCGGCACGGTCTCCACATGAACCTTGCTGGAAAACATGCAGTCGGTGAAAAGCTTGCACAATACATCATCAACTCCAGTCCTACGCAGCCTCCTGCCAAAAATCCATCCCTTTCACCTTCCTTACGTTCCCCACCCCCCACCCTTATTCTGAACCCTCTTACCCCCTCCTGTGAACCTACTCCCGTTTCTTCCATTCCCACTACCAATGACGCATCTATTTCCTCACAACCTGTGACTGCTGGGACACATTACAACCTTCGACCACGCACTCGAGGTAAAAATGGAGTAAATATATAGCAACTACAGTCAGATGCAGCAGAAAAACATTCGTGTAGGTACTTGCAAAAAATAAAGATATTGCACCATAATGTTCAATCCCTTTCAAATAAAACTGAGTTTATCGAGGCAGCTCTACAGAGCGATTTAAATCAAATGGATGTTCTTTGCTTTACAGAACATTGGTTATCTCCTAATGAACTTAGCATTTTCCAAATTCCAAACTTTTACCTCGCAGGCTATTATTGTAGAAAAAGAGAATCTCATAAAAGTCCGGCATATGGAGGTTCTTGTATTTACGTTAAAAATAATATTGATTCTATCTCCTTGACGGAATTCAATGAGTATGCCGTTGAAAATGTTTTTGAAATTTCTGTTGTACATCTTCCTGTGCTAAAAATGATATTGCTTTGCATCTACAGGCCTCCAACAAAGAGAGCTGCAGATTACATTTTGTTCTTAGAAAAACTAGAGATAACACTTATCAAAGTCATCAATCGCTCTTTTGAATCCATTGTTGTATGTGGAGATTTTAACATTGATTTTCTGGTCGAATCTTGCGAGAAAGAGCAGTTTCTTAACTTAATTAATTCCTTCAATTTAGATATTACAATAAAAGTACCTACACGGATCACAGTAAATTCAAAGAAGGCAATCGATCAAATTATAATTAACAAAACCACTACTCGACATGAAATTGAAACAAAAGATTTAGGATACAGTGACCACGATGCACAAATTCTTACCATTATACGAAATGCGAACAATGACACAATAAATAATACACGTATGAGTAGAGTGTTTTCTAAAAGTAAAATAAAATTATTCATTGATTACTTGCTGCAGGAGTCATGGGACGCGGTTTATAATACTATTGATACAAACGATAAATATTATTCTTTTTTTTCAACGCTTTCATTTCATTTTAACACTTGCTTTCCTCTTCAGAAAAGAAAATTAAATATTTCACGCAAAAACAATTCTTGGATAACACAAGGGATTAGAACATCATGTAAAAACAAACGAGTTCTTTCTTTCATTTCTAAGCATCTTAACGTATCTCAAGATTTCCTCCTGTACTTTAAAAAATACAAATCATTGTTAAGAAAAGTCATAAGGCAGGCTAAAATCATGAAACACGATCAGGATATTTTGAACTCAAATAACAAATCAAAATCAATGTGGGATATAGTAAAATATGCGACCAAACCAACTAGAAACCTTGTAGAGAATGTTGTTTTAAAAGATAACGATAGAGATGTGAACGACCCGGCAACAGTGGCTAGTCTCTTTAACCAATACTTTTCGAGAATTGCTGTCGATCTCACTAAGGGTTTTCAGCCACAAAATTCAACATCTGACGTTTCCCTAAAAGTCTTAGACACTATGTTCGTTTCCGAAACCTCTTCCTATGAAATTCTCAAAATAATCGGTAAATTAAAAAATAAATATTCGGCCGGTTTAGATGAATTTCCGGATTGTTTGTTAAAGGTGTGCGCGCCAGCCATTATACACCCGGTAACTCACATATTTAATGCATCCTTATGCACCGAAATTTTTCCAGATATTTTTAAAACAGCTAAGATTAAGCCGCTCTTCAAAAAAGGCAACAAAAATGAAGTTCAAAATTATCGGCCAATTTCTCTTTTGTCAGTTTTTTCAAAAATATTAGAGAGACTTTTTTATGTGCGAATGGAAACCTTTCTCAATAAACACGACGCGTTTTCAAATTGCCAACATGGATTCCGGAAATCAAAATCTACGGAAACAGCCATTTTTTCTTTTCTTAAGGATGTTGCCTCATCATTGGATCAAAACGCAGCAACTATTGGAATATTTTTAGATCTTTCAATCTAAACGTGACGTCATTGATTCTTGACGTCATTGATCATAACATTTTACTTTCAAAATTACCTTCGTATGGAATCCGTGGTATTGCTCTAGATTGTCTATGTTCGTACCTTAAACAACGATCTCAGAAAGTAGAAATACCTTACTGGAATGATGGAACCTTATGTACACACCTTTCCGGTTCTTTGCCAATTGTACGTGGAGTCCCGCAAGGATCGATTTTAGGCCCTATTCTCTTCCTATTATGCGTAAATGACATGCCCTTATAGCGATTCGAAACGGAAGAACAGTTCTCTTTGCGGATGATACAAATATTCTTTGCAACAAAGAAACCGTAAATAGTACAATATCAGACGTTTCAAATTGGTTCCGTAATAACAAATTAAAAGTAAATGAAAATAAAACATTTTCAATGCAGTTTTCCATATCAAATAAAAAAGTCTGTACTCCATTGAAAATGAACGGTGTGCCATTGACTGATGTTAATGTAACAAAATTTTTAGGTCTATTAATTCAATCAAACCTCAAATGGAATGCCCACTTAAATGAATTGAACACAAAATTAAGCTCATTATGCTACGCGTTCAGAATTCTTTCAAATTCCGTCAGCCTTCATACAGCTAGTTGTGTATATTTTGCCAATGTTCACTCCCGCCTGAGATATGGCATAATATTTTGGGGAAACACATCTTATAGTTCACAGACCTTCAGATTACAAAAAAGAATTGTACGAATAATAAGCAAATCCAACCCACGTGATTCTTGTAAGTCACTCTTTATTAATCTAGGAATTTTACCATTACCTTGTCTCCTGATTTACGAATCAGTAGTTTTTGTCAAAAATGACTTACTTAAGGACGGGAATATATTTTCAGCAAACGCCGATGTCTATAAGTATAACACACGACGTAGTAATCATATTCACCAGGTGGCAGTATCAACAGCTCACTACAAAAAATTCACATACAATTCATGTACATTACTCTACAACACTTTGCCAGAAGACATTAAACGATTAAATTCAATAGAAAAGTTTAAGTCCCAAGTAAAATATTTTCTGCTGCATAACTGTTTCTATACAATTCGAGACTATACCGAGCATCAAAAAGGAAAGTAGAATTAATTTTAACAATGATAGTTAATGTAATTATTTATCATTTGGACTGTATAATTCTAAAGAACCTGTAACAAGTATTGTACCACAGTTTCTGGGTTGATGGCCCCCATCTCGATCAGGTTTTTCGTCCAGTTTCCCTGATCCTTGAGCAAATGCTGAGATGGTCCCTTGTTTTGCTTCTGGACATACATGTAACTTCATTATTTGTGCACGTCTTCTGAATTTCAGTGGGAAATGTAGTTATTCAAATTATCGTTTCTCATATTATCGCGGCAAAAAGTATTATTCTTTCATGAAGAACATGAGGGTTCAGGGCAGGAATTTATAGCTAATTACCTTTGAAAATATATTTTATTATATAGGAGCGAATATTTTGTCAACAAAACTCGAAAAAAACCTCTCTTTTCTCTATTCAAAATTCGACTAGAATATGGATTAGGATAGAGACCACAGAATTATGAAAACGTGCACAAAATTCACTTCTCCCCATAGCTCGTCATACGCAGTTTTTAACTGTTTTTGACATAAATAAATAAATAAATAAATCTCAGTGGCGGGAAGTGCGCGTCAGTGACAGATCATTTTCACCTCTGGTGTGAAAAGTATCACTGCCGCAGCATTTCCTGAACTTTAACCTTGGTTTCCGAGAAACTTCGACGTTCGCCAATATGTAACACTTCGATGAGTGCTGCAAGCTGCAGTGAGTTTGCTATACTTCCGTTTTTCTTTCTTGACGCAAGGGGGGGGGTGTCATCAAAATGGAATATAACGGTATTTCGCGTCGTTCTCCCTTGTGCCGCCAGGAATCGCATGATCACCAGCACTGTTCGATAGTCGCGATCATGCGACTCCTAGTGGCATAACCGGCAACGATGCGAAATACTGTGAGATATTCCATTTTCATGACACATACCGACGCGCCAGGAAAGAAACACAAAATATAGTAGAGTCTTTTACTACTGACGGGAAAATTGTAGGATGCAAAGTGTGCATCAACTTGTGCTCTCCAATGATTTTTATAACGTATATATCAACACGCCTGGCGCAGACAACAGTTCGCGTTTGTATTTCTCATCGAATGTACGCCGCTTCTATTGACACTGGATGTTACCCCTGTCAGATTTATCGTACACTTTTTGTTCGAATTTCTCTTGATCCGGCAGTGCCCTCAATATCTCTCTCAGATGTAGCTGCAACGTTTTGTGAATGTGAACGATCTGTGGCTCCATTTACTGAAAAACGTGTTTTATTTAATGTGTACTCAGTAGCATAGCTATACTTCGGCTTTTCTTCTCAGGAATCGCATGATCGCCAGCACTGCTCGATAGTCGCGATCATGCGACTCCTAGCGGCATAACCGAAAACGACGCGAAATACCGTGAAATATTCCATTTTATTGACACACCCCCGTGCGCCAACTAGCGGTGCTACAGAATGGCACAGACTTTCCCGTATTAGTTTTCTATTTCCTTGGGTCCTGGCTAGGTATTCGGAATTGCCACAAACTCTTTCTTGCCAGCTGTCATCTACCACCGCCAAAAGTACATTCTTTTGTCATTTTCTCAATTTTTCTGTTTTCTGTTGGTAGAACGGAAACATTAATTTTAGAATATTAAAGAACACAAGGACCTCGTCCTATATAGCAATTTTCCTTTAAAAATTTGTAGCAGTTTTTAAGAAAATGGCGTCTAAGCGCTACTAAAAATGCAAAATTTGAAGGTCATTTTCACAGAAAATTTTTGAGTTTTCAAAATACTTTATTTGAAGCACTTACACTCACAAATATAATAATAATTACAAATTGCTTGTAATGTGCATATTAAAGATGTGAGAGGTCTTTCAAAAAACATTTGTGTAACTTTTGAAAAGCGAAAAAATACCCCCAAATGAACTTTACGTCATATTAAAGAGTCCAATTAGCACTATCCGTTCCAAAACTTTGAAGAAAAAATTTGAAGGTATTTACGAGAAAATGGCGTTTGAGTGTTTCTGAAAATGCGGAACTTTGAGCTAGTTTTCACAGAAAACGATTGCCTTTTCGAGAAATATTACTTGACATTATTTAAAGAACATGTACTCGTAAATATAATAATGGGAAAAAATCGCCGCTAATGTAAATATTATCGACGTGAGAAACAGGTCAACATTACATTTTTTAATTTTTGAAGAAAAAAAACAACCTATAGAGCAATATGGCTTTTATGTCATCTGATAGAGTACATTTACCACTATCCCTACCAAAAGTTTAAAGAAAAATTTGGAGCCGTTTTTGAGAAAATCTTGTTTTTGTAATTTTTTAAAATTGCAAATATTGCATGCAATATTGCACAAAAACTTCTAAAATTTTGAAAAAATTTACACGACCTTTATGAAAGAACTCACTTTGGACACATTTTATTTGAAGGAAAAATCTCTATCTTCAATTTTGTAGTTGGAGAAAGACGCCGAAAAAAATTAAACTTTCACAATTTTCGAAAATTCAGAGTTATCCGTGAAAATCGGACCTATGCCACGTTAATAAGTGTATTTTACTCTATTCATACAAGAAATTTAAAGAAAAAATTCGGAGCAGTTTTGGAGAAAATTGGGAAAAGTCCCGGGGGCTTCATATAAAGTACCCCCAAATTTTGAAGAATCTTTTTCAAAATCTCAAAGCTTTGACTAGAACCAGATCGACCGGGAAATATCCATTTTCGAAGAAATCGTAAGTATAGTTTAGGCGCTAGCAGTGTTCACAGACGGACGGACGTTTTCCTTTCAAATGGTATTTCGGCATCAAGGACCTAGAAAACATTCTGGCTACACCACGTATTGGGGGATTTTTTTTCTTAATGTAGCAACTGGTTTTATCCACTTATTCGTTTTCACGGTCCGGCAATTAATTTTTTTCCGGCGAAAATTGGCCATTTCCCTATACTACGTATATCACTCCGTGTATACGTACGTATACGGGAAAGTAAAAACCAAAGTATAGGTGGGGGCAGGTGGGGCAGTCCGCCCGGGGTTACACCAATTAGAAAATCTTATAGTTGGAACTATATAATTTTAATGATTTATTTAAAAATCATGTTTTTATAAAAACATGCTCTTCTTAATTACTTATACTTCGTTTTAGATTATTTACTTAAAAATTACATTTCAATTCTGAATTAAATGCAGTTTCTTAATATATTATAAATAAATGTCACGTGCAAACATATTTTTATTAAAAAATTTATAAATTATTTATTGTTTTTACTTTCCCATATACGTAGTATAGGGAAAGTTATGTTATGCTGCGCGAAAAAATGGCCAATTTTCGCCAGAAAAAAATTCGTTGCCGGGCGCTGATAAGGACTTAGTGGATCATACCAGTTGCTAAATTAAGGGGAAAATCTCGTCACACATGGTATAGCCAGAACGCCTCTTTTGTGGGTCCTTGATACCGAAAAACCAATTGTAAGGAAAACGTCCGTCTGTGAACACTGCTAGCGCCTAAACCATACGCACGACTTCTTTCAAAATAGATATTCCCTGGTCGATCTGGTTCTAGTCAAAGTTTTGACATTTTGAAAAAGATCTGTAAAATTTGGGGGTTCCTTTCATGAAGCCACCCGGACATTTTCAAATTTTTCTCAAAAACTGCTACAATTTGTTTCTTTAAATTTGTCAGAATAGAATAAAATACACTTATTCAGGAGGCATAGGTCCTAATTTCACTGTTAACTTTGAATTTTCGAAAACTGCAAAAGTTTAAAAATTTTGGGCATCTTTCTGGAACTACAAAATTGAAGAGAGATTTTTTCTTATAAATAAAATTTGTTGTCCAACGTGAGTTCTTTCATTAAGGTCATGTACATTTTTTTGAAAATTTTAATAGTTTTCGCGCAACATTGCGTACAATATGTGCAATTTTCAAAAATTACAAAAACAAGATTTTCTCAAAAACGGATCCAAATTTTTTCTTTAAACTTTTGGTAGGTATAGTGCCTAATTTTTTAGATGACAAAAACGCCATATTGCTCTATTCTTTTGTTTTTTTTTAAAAATTAGAAAAATGTAATTTTTTTTACCTGTCTCACGGCATTAATATTTACATTAGCGGCGATTTTTTCCCATTATTATATTTACGAGTACATGTGCTTTAAATAATGTCAAGTAATATTTCTCGACAAGACAATCGTTTTCTGTGAAAACTAGCTCAAAGTTCCGCATTTTCAGAAACACTCAAACGCCATTTTCTCGTTAATACCTTCAAATTTTTTCTTCAAAGTTTTGGAACGGATAGTGCTAATTGGACTCATCAATATGACGTAAAGTTCATTTGGGGGTATTTTTTCGCTTTTCAAAAGTTACACAAATGTTTTTTGAAAGACCTCTCACATCTTTCATATGCACATTACAAGCAATTTGTAAACACTACTTTGTATTTGTGGGTGTAAGTGCTTCAAATGAAGGTTTTTGAAAACTCAAATATGGTCTGTGGAAATGAGCGTCCAATTTCGCATTTTTAGTAGCGCTTAAACGCTATTTTCTTAAAAACGGCCACAAATTTTTAAAGGAAAATTGCCATATAGGACGAGGTTCTTGTGTTCTTTAATATTCAAAAATAAATATTTCCGTTCTACCATTAGGAAACCAAGAACGTAAAAAAATGTCGAAAAAAAAATGTAATTTGGCGGCAGATGGCGATAGATGGCAGCTGGCACGAGAAGGTGACAATTCCAAAGAGCTAGCCCAGACCCAAGGAAATAGAAAACAAATACGGTGTGTGCCATTCTGTAGCACCACTAGTTTATATTTAATTTAGGGGGTGATGCCATTAGTTTTGCCCCAGGTGACACCAAAAGAAGCTATGACACCGTGTGTACATGTCCCCCGTTGCAATTTTTAATAAATCCTACACAGCAGAAACTTTATCTGAATACTTGAGGTGAAAAGGCTAAAAATTGACAAAGTACATGAAAAAAACATTAAATAGCTAGTTATCTTATTAAAAAATATGAAGTATAATTTCCAGAAATGATTTTGGTATGTTCTAAACATATAGTTTACATTTTTCACAAATAAATTTTAAAAAAACTTTGACCTTTTTCCATTGTGCAACGATGGCCTTCTTTTTCATTTCCCTACAGACATCTCCTGCATACCTTTCTCTTTGGGAAGAAAATCTCAGTCAATCCTAGTTAAGAGAAATTATTATATTTTCTGATATGCACTTGTCATTGGCACGGCTGAACATGCCATGATACTTTTTTTATAGTGCGATTTATTCAACTTTGCGTCTGACAGGAATTAGCTTTAGACGGTGTCAACCATTCGCGAGCTTATGTCGCTACAGTGACGTCATTATGGTGACGTTCAAGCTCCGATTGGATAAAACCATCAACAGCTGACACCCGTCAGAAGCAGTGTTGCCAGGTGCGGACGATCAAGACCCGCCACACCGATTCCATTTCCCGCTAAAAACCCGCTAGATATCGTTTAAAAATTCCCGCCAAAATCCCGCGAAATTCAAACAATTTTCCACTAAAGAATTGCGAATAATAATGGTACGTAAAGAAACATATTACAACAAAACTTTTTAATATAAAATAGGGAAATAAAAATATTTGTATATGTAAATTTTTTTCAATTTTATTTACTTTAAATTTGTGCAAAGCATATATAATATTGTATAATCATACATTATGTTATATAATTATATAAATGAACGTAGATTAAAATTACATAAACTTTTTAGTTTCAACGAAAGTTAAAATTTGAGTTTATTCAACACTTTAATTGATAAGCTTTTGTTCATACAAAATCTAATAAAACGGTTAAATCATCGTGATTTTCTGAATGTGACTTATTAGACTAGACTCTCTAGCATATTAGAAACAGGCTGACAGTGGTATATAGTACCAACCTTATAAAAATTACTAGCGGTTGTCACTGATTAAACGGAAGTAGATTCTATTTCTTTCTAACAGACTTGATAACATGAAATAATATTAAAGTCGGAAATAAATGCATAGCATTCGATTAGTTAGAAAACTGAATAAAAGTTGGAGGTACTGATACAAATATCCTGGTATAATAGCTGCTGTACAAGTATAAACTCAATTATAACAACATTCATTTTGTTCAGTGTCCGCTTTGTTTTGAAGAATCAAATTTCAATCCACTTGAAACTTTACTTCGACGTCAGGAGCCGACATAACAAACAGATTTTTGTTACATTGTTACACCGTGAAAGCTAAGAATATAACTTCAAACAAAAAATAAACATATATAATTAAAAAGGAAAATTGCTTATGAAAATAAATAACTTGTTCAGTTTTAATTTTTTTTAATTTATCAAGCATAAAATCTTCAATTTATAAATTAGGGACTGAATACCGAAATAATAGCGGTAAAGGTATTTACACCGGTATAGAAATACCTTTACCTCTATTATACCTTTATTCAAAATACCTTAAAAATACCGGTATTTTTAGAGGTATTTTACCTTTATTCGACGTCTATACCGGTAAAATACCTCTATTTAGAGGTATTTTACCGGTATTTTCTCATTAAAATAACGGTATTTTCATGAGAAAATACCGGTATTTCAGTATAATCATACAGGTTTCGGAAGGGAAACATTCTGATTTTTTACGCTGAGATGGCTCAGACAAACAATTATGGACTCCGCAGAGTTTCTGACCGGGGGTCCTAGGGTTCGAGTCTCAAAGTTTGCGTATTTTCGTCACCAGACATTGTACCTAGGTCGAGTTCTGTTTTTGGTTGCGAAAGCATTATTATAATAGTCTGGGGACGCGAAGGCGTGTTTGGGAGAGCGAACGCGCGTCTGGGGCCGTGAACGCGTGTAGGGACGCGTTGGCGCGTTTGGGGAGCGAACGCGCGTTTGGGGAGCGAACGCGCGTTTGGGATGCGAACGCGCGCGTGTGGCCGCGAAGGCGCGTGGGGACGCGAAGGCGCGTTTGGGAAGCGAACGCGCGTGTGTGGCCGCGAAGGCGCGTGGGGACGCGAACGCGCGTGAGGGGAAGCGAACGCGCGTTTGGGGACGCGAACGCGCGTGAGGGGAAGCGAACGCGCGTTTGGGGAAGCGAAGGCGCGTGTGGGGAAGCGAACGCTCGTTCGGCGAGCGAACGCTCGTTCGGCGAGCGAACGCTCGTTCGGCGAGCGAACGCTCGTTCGGCGAGCGAACGCTCGTTCGGCGAGCGAACGCTCGTTCGGCGAGCGAACGCTCGTTCGGCGAGCGAACGCTCATTCGGCGGGCGAACGCTCGTTTGGCGAGCGAACGCGCGTGTGGGGACGGGAAGGCGCGTGTAGGGGAGCGAACGCATTTGTGGGGACGCGAACACGCGTTTGGGGAAGCGAAAGCGTGTTTGGCGAGCGAACGCGCGTGTGGGGACGCGAAGGCGCCTTTGGGGGAGCAAACCCGCGTTTGGGGAGCGAACGCGCGTGGGGCCGCGAACGCGACACTATTTCCTTCGAAAATACCGGTATAACCTTTATGGACGTCCATACCGGTATAGACGTCCTATAAAGGTATTTTACCGGTATAAAAGAATAAAGGTATTTTATACCGGTATGAAAAAATACCGGTATTCAATACCTTTTCGGTCCCTGTCATAAATCCGCCGATATTCCATGACTGTCAATAAAATCCGCTTTTTTTTCCGCTGCCCGCGAAGGACAAATTTTTCCCGCTAAGTACTTCGAAAAACCGCTACATTTGGCGGGAAACCCGCCGACCTGGCAACTGGTCAGACGTAGAGTTAAATAAATCTGTTAGTGTAGACCAACTCAGAAAGCAGTGGTATCAGTGCGCGCACCGTCTTTCGCAGTTACAGCTAGGCGCAGCGAACCAATTTCAACATGCTCAGAGGAAATAATTCAACGAAAGGATAAACATACAGTAAACCCTCGTTCGCAGGAACTCGCTTAACACGAACAAAACTTCAGGCCCGGCAAGGGATTAGTGTAATATAGACATTTATGACTCTGATAACACGAACTCCGATTACTTCGGTCGCTTCGAATTCGTGTTAATGAGGGTTTACCGTAGAAAGCCAAGTTTCTCAAGAAAGTACAATAAAGGGACACCTGTAACAACACAGTACTGACACGTAAGCTCCCTATTGGAGAAAGCCTTCCCTTTCAGTCTTTCGTCCGCGACCTTGGTGCGCCGAGAACGAAAAACACGAGTACAGGATTGCCACCTCTCCGTGTTCGAACCGGAGACTCCGGGTTTCAGGAGTGATTTCCGGCCTCCGGATTATTACTCGTTCACTTTACATTTGCAGACGGAGCGCTGCGATCTGTTTACATGAGGTCACCGCCGACTGAATGAGAAACGCGCGTCTGCAGTATACACTGACCGTTTAATACATAGATGGTGAGCAGGACACAGAACCCCGGCGGGGCAAGAACATTACCATTAAGCAGTAGTTAAGTGCAAAGAAAAAATAAAAATATTGTACGTCAATGTTGTGAATAGCGTGTCGTGTGATCTATTTTATTGTATATTATCTAAATCATTTAAGAGCGCGACTCCAGCTCACTGTCAGAAAGGCATAATTCGTCGCTTGTGCTGCCTTCGGAAACAGCTGATTGGTCAGATGCTGATAGACATCGGGGCCATTCGTGTATTTTCGGTTGTGTGTTCGAGCCTTCACTTTCAAAACAACATTAGTTCCTAATTCTGCCGTCTGCAAATGTAAAGTGAACGAGTAATACTTTTCTCCGGGTCGTGTAAAAATTGAAATTAAATATTTTTTTCGCTTTTTAAAGTATAACCGTTTAATTATTTAATTTTATCGAATGTTTTCATATACAATAAACTTTGGTAGATTTTAAGAACAGGGTTCGGCTCCTATTGACGCGCACGATTCGGTTCCGAACGAGTCACTCGCGGCGCCGCCACAGTGCGCACACGGCCACGTGGCCAACGCACTTTCGTGTGGAATCGTGACGCTTCGCTACCCGTGTCCAAGTTGAGGACGAGGCTCGGGCCTTCGGCCCTCGCGTTAACATAAAACATCCTTGAGTCTGTCCAACGCATTTTATGCATTTAACATTATGCATGCAACGCATTTTATGCATTTAACCATTGTAATTCTCCATTACACATTCGCACCACAACGCACAATGCAAGCAGTGCTCCCTGAGTGATTCGTTCTCGTGGTCCGCGCGAGTGAACCATGCGCAAGTGAACCGTGCGCCGTTGTTTTAGTGAGCCGAACCCTGTCTTTAAAATCAGCCTAAACTTTAACTGCGCGGCAATATTCGTCAGCGCGGTTATTAGTGAATTTATCGAAGGGGAATTATCAATTCACGAGTAGGAATGAATATTCATTTGCTATGGATGGCCATATCCAAAACGTTATAATATAAAATGTAGTTTTCAAACCCCTCGAGACAGAAATGTCAAACAAATAAAATAAACAAATTAAAAAGGGAATTATCAATAAAGTTGAATTATAAATTGTCATTCAGGGAATTTCTCAGATTTCTTAGTCCACCAGTACAAAAAGTACTGCAGAAAGTTCCTTCAAACGAGAAGTACAGACTGAAATAGATCACTTAACACTAACTGAAGAAAAAAATTGTGATTAATGTCTAGTCCAAAAAATATGTTCATACTTATTGTTATAGTAATTAATGTGTTATTAACATCACAAATGAATGTTATGAAATAATTAATCATAAAAAGGCATATATTATTTTATGAATGTTGATTGTGATTTTATGTATTTACTTTCAATAACTCCCCCCTCCCCCGAATTAGTGATCTTCCGGTCATGTGTTCTTTGAAGGTAGCAACCTTACAGACCACTAATGCATCGCAGTGACACAGGAACATAAAATTGTTGTGGCTTGGATCTCTCAGACCTACTTCAGGCACTCCCAGGTAAAAATGAAACAAAATATTAGGAAATAAGACCAATAAAATAGTAATTGACTCGTGATTCATCATTTGAATGATACAATGTGTTGGTTTTTTGTTCTATTGTGTTCTATGAACGCATACCTTGGGTAAGAAAAATCAGAATATTCTGAAGTAATTATTTATTAAGTGTGCTAAAAATATTCAATTATGATTTAGTCTGCAGATAAAATTGTTAAAAATAGCATACATTGGCAATTTATGAAAAATAAACAAAAAAGTGGTAAAAATGCCTAAGTGCACTATCATACAAATAGGACAGTAAAAAATGGGTTAAGGAAAGCATTGCTTCCAAAAATGTCCTTTCTACTCCAAAACAACCCAAAAATTATTCAAAAGTAATAAGAATTCTCTGAAATGGATAAGCTGAAAATTTATAATTAAACCAGCAAATAAGATGTATTTCAAAAACAATGTGGGTAATAACAGGAGAAAATTGAAGGCTACACACATTGAGAAAAACTTTAGTACCATACACTCAAAACAGTATATTTCTCTGAAGAGTTTAAAATGTTACACTGCTTTCTGATGATACTAATTTTTTCACAATTGTGTATGAAATCTAAATGAAACAATTAAAAAAAGGCTTCACAATTCGGAAATAATTTATTTCCTAAAAAAATTATGATACATTTGTTGAAGATGAATGCTTTGCTGCCTTCATTGAGAAGTAGTAGTTTACTGTAATTCACAAAATTTACAAACATACAATTAGTCATGGATCTTCTAGCATTTAAACAGTAATGTATCATTAACAGTACAAAATACATTCCCAAAACCCAAAAGAGAAAAAAAAATAGAACAAAAGAAAAATTATAAGCGTACATGAAAATTAGAAATTAACTTAAACTGAAACCTTGAACCAAAAGAAACCAAAGCAGAATCCCTCGATGGCAAGTTGAAGGAGAAAGATGCCCCATCATGAAAGCATTCCAATTCCCAAATGAGAACATAAAAAAGCCATGGCAAAAGTTTACTTTTTGCCACCCTGAAAGGAAGTGCAACCATTAACAGCACCCAATAACCAGAGAATAGAATGTTCCACACAAGGCACACAGGAACACCATGCACATGCAAGTTCTCTCTACAAAATAATCTAGCACCTATTGCATAATTAAGGACACTTCTCACTCACATTCAGAAATAAAATATCCAAAACCAAAATCTCAACAACACAGAAATCATCCAATTAAACAAAGTAATGAGCTCAAATTTTAATGTTTTTACAGCTACAGCATGATGCAACTAAGTAGATACATCAGAAGCTACAATATATTGAGCCTAAACTTACAAGCAATCAATACCAAATAGATGCCACAAAACAATAGCTGTTACAAACAAAATGGATTAGAAACAAAATAAATATTCAAAATTAATGTTTGTCAGAGTAGTACCTCCAAATACAAGTAATCAAAATAGAAGCAGGTAGAAAGACCTGGTGGATCAAGAACTCTAGTAACTTTTTTAATAAAAACACATTCCATTTGCTGACGTAACCAGAATTAGTAAGCAACTACTTATTTTTTTGTTCATAGTTTTGTTTAAACTTTCGTAATAAACAATGTCCAGAGAGAAAACAAGGAAGCTTTGAAAATAAGCTCATGAGTCAATTTTAAGTATGTTTTGCCTCACAAACTCCTTCAAGGTTTCGAATGGTTGAGCCGCAATAAGCATTCAAAAGTTGATTTGGAAAAATGCTTTCTATGCTAAAATGTGCATTTCAGAAACACAAATACTCTAAAGACAATTTTTTATTTCCAACAAAAATTAATATATTTGTTCACAAAGGAAAAATTAACACCAAAATAAAATACATCCAATTTATACAATTAAATTGTCTTATTTGTGTTAATTTTTCTTTGTAAACAAATACATACATATCTTTTGTACAAAATAAGCAAGTTACATGTTTCTGGAGTGTTTATATGTTTCTGAAATGAAAATTTGGCATAGAAAGTATTTTTCAAATCCACTTTTGTGTGCTTATTACATCTCAACCATTTGACATACTGAAGGAGTTGCTTAAAATTGTTTTCAAAATTTCATTGTTTCCTCCCTGGACATACAAGAATGTGAAGATGTGATCTAAAACCATTTGGATCTAAAAGGATTATTCAAAGAAAACTATGCAGCCACTGATTTATTTAAAGGTTTTGTTACATACCCATAAACTCAGAGAAAAATACAAAAACGAGTATGGTTTTGTTTCACAGAAATTATGAAATTGAAGAAACTGATAATTCTGCCTACCTAACCGACACTCAGTGAACCACTGTTTACCACTCAGCTGACACAGCAAAGCTCCACAGAGGAGCCACTCACGATTAAATATTTACTATTAATTTGTGTTAGGGAATGGCAACTTTTTCATGTTCTTGGTATGGAAAGAACTGTTGTGCTACACTACTGTGCGTTATACTCTACTACAGATCTCCCAGCTTTAAATTTAAGAACAGTCAAACAGTAAGATGTGGAAAATGTAAGCATTTTAAAAGAAGTATTTCTAACATTTCTTAACATTAACTGCAAACAATGCATTCAATTGAGTGTTTTATTCCTCTGCTGACAGAAATCCTACTTCACATATTACAATTTCTATGTTCTTTATAGCAGAATGTGCATCATGTGTATTATTTGATTGAATTATAAACCACGAATGCAAACTGGATTGAAATATGCATCACACAAAGAGGCAGATCCAACCCATCATGGGTGGGGTGAGGGGAATGAACATAGATTTTTGTTAAATAATTAACATTTGTTATTGTATTAAACATCATTTTTGCAGTATGTATATAAATTATGTGTGTGTATGTATATATATATATATATATATATATATATATATATGTGTGAGTATATATATATATATGTGTGTGTGTGTGTATATATATATATATATAAATAATATATATATATATACACACATACAATTTACGCAATTCGACTGCTTTTTTATTTCTCCCTTAATTTTTCTGTCTGAGCAAATATATTCATTTCTTTTGTGAATAATAAACAATTAACATGTCTCTGGAGTGTTTCTATGCTTCCTTAATGCAAATTTTTGCCTAGAAATAATTTTTTCAACCCAAATTTTGAGTGCTCATCGTGTCCCAACCATTTGGAATATCCACACAGTTTATTAGACAAACTATGCTTAGAATTGTCTTAAGAACTTATTATCGAAGATTTGACGTTTCCTCCCTGGACACCTTGCATGTATGTATATATGTAACAATATTATTTGTTTATGTATATAACCAAATAAAAGAAAACAAAACGAAAACTAGGCTGGGGGGGGGGGGGGGGGCACGGACCTCATGGCCCATTAAAACTAATTTTACTCATTCCCAACCTTCAGAACTGCTTCTAATTTTAAATAGACTTTGACTGCAGAAAGAATATACGATAGAAAATGACTGCAACAGTCCAGAATAATTTAGTGTGTGTGAGTTTAATTATTCATTTTTATTCCAATTCAGATTCATTCCAATTGAAGTGTTATTCAGACCAATGTTTTTCTTCAAATTATGACGGGAAAATTGCTGTGAAAGCACCCAATAATTTGAAACATTAATTGCCGGTATTAAAAAGTGGAGGAGGGAAAAACACTAACACACACACACACAAAAACAACAACTCACTCTCAAATCCTATGAAAGTAAAACAGAAAAACTACTAGCACTAAATGTTTTCCAACTTCATATGAAGCCATATTCATGTTAACGCATGCTTACAAGGAAAGATTGCATTCCAATACATAGCCAATATGAAATCAACAGATTAGTAACATCTACATGATGAAAAAGATCTTGTTTGAGTACGTTTGCACATGCTTTGTTAAACTGCAACAAATAATTATTAATAACCTTGCTTATACTTCAGCAAGCAGTTCATGCAAAGCATGCAGGTAGGCAATAAATACTCATGCAAAAGGTAGATGAAATCTTTGAACTATTGAAAACAATGTCATTCATAAATAATAATAATAATAATCCACAGTAGAAACCTCATACAACTTTGCCTTAGGCCCCTACACAAAAACAAACCAACTTCTTTCTGAAGTAGGAGAGGGAATTAACTAATGTACTACAAACTACAACCCTTCAACATTTTGCCCATTTTAAGTGCTCTCTTCAAAAGTTGTAATAGGTCAAACGGTAAATACTTCAGGACCACTCCTCTGCAATAAAGTTGTAAATTCTTTCAATAAACTAAAATAATATAAAAGATCTAACCAGCTACTTTTTTTCAGTGTTAAGTCATCGCCAGCTAATTACATTATATCAGATTCCTACTGTGTGATTGACATAAATAAAGATATAAATATTGAAGACAATGGCAAAGATATGGCAATACTTTTCTCAATCATCAAGTTATAGCCATTACAAATTTAACTATCTAGACTGAAAACCAAATTACAGAAATATTTTCTCAAGTACATTTTGATAATTACCATTCACATGAATGTCATTATAGAGAAATAAAGAGTATGAATGGTAAAGGAGATGCTCCCTAATTACAGGCAAAGAAATAGCAATAAATTCACATCAGAGAAGAAATTCATTTGCTTGCTATAAAGTAGACCATTACAATTATACACTTAAGTCTCATCAGACTCTGTACTTTTACCCTGGATTATACATAATGGCCTGAATGCAAAAAGCAGTATTTTTAATTGTATTGTCAAATCAGCATCAATCAGTTTCCGAATTTACATTAAGAATAACTTCATTCTGAAGTCAAATTGAGGAGTACCTCGCAAATTAAACGAAACCTTTAAGTTTAATTTTTTCTCAAATTTTAAAAGAAACTGAACACTTGTCTTTGAAACGTTCATCATATTTAACATAATGAACATCTTATCTCTCGGATTCTTTCAAGGCCAAAGCTCTCGACATTTAACTCAAGTTTTCATAATATGCTGCTATGAATCAACATACCTTCTTGCCAGAAGCAGCACCCACTTTGGCCTTCTTCGTACCGCGCACCTTCTTCATTCTGTTCTTACGCTCCTTGCGCTGTTTGCGAGTAGCTTTTTGCTTTTCATACAGTCCATGCTGCAAAAAATTGTGAAACACATGAGTAAGTGCCACAAGCATTACTATAGTGTCCTTGAAATACAAATAGTTATACATACCCTCTGTAACCTGTGCTTCGGTTCAAACTTCTTAGCATGGTTTAATGTGTCATAAATCAAAGCAAATCCAGTGGACTTTCCACCTCCAAAAGCTGTACGGAACCCAAATACAAATATCAAATCGTTTGCTACTTTGTATAATTTCGCCAACTTCTCTCTAATTTCGATCTTTTTAACCGAAGGCTGACCGGGATGTAAGACATCCACAACCTACAACATAAAAACAATAAGTAATATTCTATTGTGATGCCTACACAACACATAACTACTTAAATAACAAACCATTTGCTTCCGGCATAATAACCGGTTGGTCATGAATTTCCGCGTGCGGATGGTGAACGTTCCTTCGCTCTGAAACAAATTAAACAAATTTAACCTCACTTATCTATGCACACAGTATTTCCGCACTACTTAACACGCATTTTTTTTAAAAAAACAAATAGATCATAACCAACACGCACACACAAACTCGAAGAGATTACTAACAAACTGGAAAACCAATTAATTAGAATTTACCATGCTGACTACGTTCGAACTAATTTTTAAATTCAGCAAAATTGCAACTATTTTTTACCAATAAATAAATCAAAATATGAATTAAATAGTTACAAATATGTTGCGCACATCAAAGTAAACAATCTTTCACTGATTAATTGCGTATACCCTGATACAAAAGACACATTTTCTCATACCATTTTGCCAGCAGCACGAATACACTCTACGAGAAAGGCACGGGCAGCAGTCGTGGAATAGATGCAAAGAGCAAAGAGGAATAACGACACACCAGCGCTATCTACTTCCTGCGGAAAACGTCATAGCTGTTGAAAATGGCGTTGGTTTCTGGGGAACAAGAATATTCTTCTCCCGCGAAACGCATAAAACTCGACCAGACTCAACACCTATCAAATTCAAATGTGGAACTTGATTTCGGAACTTATTCTGCACCAATTAAGAATGTCCACGAAGTTATAGAAGGTAAGGACGTCAAAAATATGTTCGATTAATTGTGAAACTTTCCAGAACCAAGATGGCGGGTTTAGGGGCGCAAGCTCTCTTGTATTTACAGGAGACTGGGGGCGGGGCTGCCATGACAGTAGAAAGGGCGCGTTGGTGGCATCTCATGAGAATAAAAGTAATTTGTACTTGTAACGACATACTAGCAAGTTTCATTATGGGTTTGCTTACTGCGACGTTATCTTGAACCAGTGAGCAAGAAAGAAGGAATACATGCCACCGCGCACTTGACAGCCGTTCGACCTGCTTGACATGTGATAAACTGACTCATGTTCATGCAAGTGTCACAAAACGTCCAAATGAGATTGAATAATAAATTCCCCCATTTAAACACAATAAACCTGGTTTTGAAATAAAACATTGACCAAATGACACTGGCTTGTTTTACTATTAGATCATAATATAAACATTTGTGTATGACAGTAAATTTTAGAAATAAGGGCTCAATAACAAGATATGATGTAATTGGTTTCCTTTTATTTCAAAATAATTACATTTATTTTTACAGGCCAATATTCAGTTACTGCAGATGTGCTGAGTAGTATAGATTCAGGCTACAATGAAATGTCATCAGCTTCATGCAGCGACAACAGTGGTCAGTCAGGATCATCTGGTTTGGAAACCACTGTTTTTTCAAGCCAAAAGGATTCTTCCAATGATGTGTAAGTTGTAATAGAAGCTCATGGGGATGACAAATTAAGAATATTTAATTTAATTGACAGTGTTAACTTCTACTTTTAAACACTTTATGTGTGTTAAAGGTAATTAAAATGACTTTGACATTCATTTAGTAACAAATAATTAAATGCTTTAAGAGGGAAAAACAGTCATAGGTTTTTTTTGTGTTACTTTTTTCTAATATTTTGTTATAAACATCTCACCTAGGCTGTAAGCTGAGTTACATGAAGTCAGTTAATTGCAGGTTCACATTTATCAATGGAAAATTATACTATTAGCAACAGGTATTATTGTCTTCCATTCAAACAAATTTCATTTTGTCCCAGTGAAGTATAACTGCTGTATTCTAAAACAAAAATGTTTACAAGGTTATTGATACTCATTTACATTTTGATTAGTTTAGGGTATAAAATATCATATGATATATAAGAATCAGTATATTTAGGTAACTTAATAGATTGTTGAGTAAGTATTTTATACAAATATATAATATGAATTGCATAAATTGTGTTTAATGTCCTATAGGAGAAGGGTTTCTGGAAATAGCAATGGTTTCAGAACAATTTTATCAAATGTAACGTTAACAATATTACAGTGAATGTTTTGTGCTCCCTACAAAACCGATTTTAAAAATAACGTTTTACTGCTGAAAATGCAGTTTGTCGGGGAATATTTTTTTAGTCTTCTGGCAGGCTTACATGTTTGTGAAGAATCGGCGTGCTGATTTCAGTGTCGGCGTCGAACATAAGGTGACTGCTTGAATGACAGAATTATGCTGCATATCCCCCCCCCCCCATAGGTATGTTCTAAACTCAATCGCCTGTTCTAATGTCCATCCTCGTCACTAGCCGAACGAGTTACGATTAGTATTTTGCGGTTGAGGTGATGGCGCGGCAGGTTATTGCGCAATAGCGTCGGAGCGCGGGAGATTTCGTATCGGACTTGACGCTAATGCCGGAAGAGAACGTACTTGCTTGCTCTTGGTACATGTTTAGATTCTTTTATCTCAGTGGTTTGATATAATAAATACAAAACGTTTTGCATCTAGAAAAAATAATTAAAAATATTTTTTCCGTTGATTACCATTGAGAGTCAATAATTTACAAGAGATGAATAAATTATAATGCCTCCTCTTTCTTTAAGTACATTTGTGATGTTATATTCATTTTCCCACTTGAAAATTACAACCAATGCATGTCTCAACATAGTAAATAATGTTCAGTACATTTAATGATGAATCTGTAGATTACCTGTTCATTTCATCCTAAACTAAAACATTATTTGTCTTGTTTATTGATTTTGTATTTAAATCGTATAGACAGAGTGGCTAGCAAAACTCATTGTTTAATATAACAATTTCTAGCTGTGGGGATTGTGGAAAAGAAGAGGAGGAAGAGGATGATGATGAAAAAGATGAAGTTTCATCAACAGTGAGCAATCTTTCTAACCTTAGTGGTCTATCGGATTTGAGTGGACAAGAATGGAAACCAATGGCTGGTTAGTAACAATTTAATAGTGTTTTATATATTATGCATAGAATCATATTTGTGCACAATTGTATTATTATTATATCATTCTTTAAAGGTCCGATGAGTTGGGTGCAGAAACAGAGGCTTATTGGAGTGAATCCTCGAAATATTTTAAGCCAGCTAATGGGTGATAATTCACACATTCCTCCAACAATGGATGATCTTACCCTCTGGAAGATAATAGTCAATATTCTAAGTGAACCTCCTAGACGACAGAAACTTCGACATGTTAATACTCTTTTGGATGTTGTTCGATTACTGAAAGGAGCTAAGAAAATTATTGTTCTCACAGGAGCTGGGGTAAGAGTTGGTCACTGATAATGTCTGATCTCAAAGTGTTTAGTATTAAACAAAAAAATTAACTTTGTGTTAGTTCCTCTTAAAAAAAAGTTAATAAAATAACTTGCCATAAAAGAAAAGAGGGGATATGTGGCCTTTCTAAATCTGCTTCTACCAAACGAGGGCATAAAAACCTTAACTTGATTTGTATCTGCTCATTTTTATTCAGATAGTTATTTCTTCATTTCAGGTTTCTGTTTCATGTGGAATACCAGATTTTCGCAGCCGTGATGGCATCTATTCGCGTCTTGCTCTTGATTTTCCAGACCTCCCAGACCCACAAGCAATGTTTGATATCCAATATTTTAGTCAGGATCCACGTCCTTTCTTTAAGTTTGCTCGTGAAATATATCCTGGTCAATTTAAACCTTCTCCTTGTCACAGGTAAAGAATTTTGACTAAAGGAAATCTGATTATGTGATTAACTTTGATGTAATGAAAACAATTACTTTATTTCAGATTTATAAAAATGTTGGAAAAACACAATAAACTGTTAAGAAACTATTCCCAAAATATAGATACGCTGGAACAAGTTGCTGGTATACAAAATGTTATTGAATGCCATGGTAAGTGTTTAAAAATATATTAATTTCTAGCACACTTCATTGTTCACTTGAAATTTTTGTTTATAAATGGATAAGTGAGAGCTTGGGCTTTCGTGACCCAAGTCAGTTGCAACTTTGCCATCCAGGAGATGCCGCGTTGTATGCACAGAGTCCAACGTTTTAACTATCATGCTGCAACTTTCCTCAGGCAAGGAAAAAAAATATATATATGTGCAGAAAGACACAAGGGTGTTGTGTCACAGTGCAATGATCTCCGAGTGAACTGGAACAATATTGATGAAACTTATGTGCCAGCTTCCTTTGAAGGCTAGGAGTGTTACAGTCTATGATTTACAACCATAAACCTTAATATACTCACCAAATAACTACTTTTCTGGACTTTTTTCTCATAGCATTACATCAGAGCATCAATATTCAATTGTTTAGCTGTTCACCACCAGAGGATGACTGAGGCTTACGATTGAGTTCATCAAAGCACAGAATTGCATATTTGTAGGGTATGTGAGGAATATTTGTATGTTTCTGTCAATTGTCTAATCTCAAATGTTTATATTTAAGAATGATTCTGACTGTTTTTCGTCACTATTTATAAAAGTAACTTGGATATTGATTTTAATTGTGTCTAGGTGTGAATGGATTAAGTGTACAAGAGAGAAGTATACTTATTCAGAAATGAAATATTTGGAAAACAACATTTTGCTGATGGATGTTTGATATTGTTGTAAAAAGGGATGAATACACACGTGTTGTACTTGAAATAGGTATTGGTTTCATTGTAGTATATTAAGTATGATTATTACGTGAATTTGTAAGTTGTTATTATTATTTAAATTTACGCAAGTAAGTTCACCAAGAAGTATAATTAAAGTAAAAAAGTAATGAGAAATGGAAGGAATTGAATGTGAGTCTACACTGATTTTCAAGGTTGTTTAAAATAAAACAAAAGATTTTTTAAGATAACAGAACAACATTGGTTAAGTTGGTATCCACAGTGTAATCTCTAATGTTGGAGATATTATATTTGTTTAAGTGGTTAATGGCACCTTTCCATCGGCCACTATTTATCAAGGACCCTAAAATGCACACTTGAATTCAATTAAAAGCACTTGATTTATATTTATATTTCAATTGCCGTGACGCAGGTTCAAAGATCAATTTCAAACTTTTAATTATAAATACGCAAGCGGGAAAAAATATGAAAAAAGAAAAAATTTTCCAATGTGGTACCGGGAGAGATGGCTCAATGCATCAACCTGCTGTAACTGCCGTCAAATACTATAGAGACAATACAGGACAGTTCCCCGTTCTTCCACGCAACCGATGGAAACAAGTTCCCACTAGCGATCCTGGTAACTCGGCAGTGCCTAGTAGAAATGTCAATGTGATTCTTACAGAAGAAATAAATATTTTTTTATCTACCTAACGAAATAAGACTTATTTTTCCCTACTCTCGCTGTGATTTAATTATATTGAAGGGCTCAAATTATGGAAAATTATAATGTACAATGTGTTATAATGGACATGAGAACATTGAACATATAATGAACATTATTTTCACGAATAAAGTTGTTACAAATGCAAGATTTTTCTTGCCTAAACACTTCCACTGATACATTTGGCTTTTTTTCCATTTGCTTCCTTTAAAAGGCACTGTATCAATACATTGATACCTCTGCTTTCATACAGATTATTACACCCCTTACATAAAATATTCTGCAAGTGAATATTAATAATTTGCATTAATTGTTTTTTACGTCAAGTTTACTTTGACGTAAACAATTTAAAAGGTGTTTATTGAAAACATATGTCTTAGAAAACTAATAGCGAATTCATTTGGGTAGAAAAGCCTGGCATTCACTTACTGTTTAATCAGAATATGCGAGTTTCTTAATTTATACTTTTCATCCAAATTCTGTTAAGCATTTCTACAACCATCATATGGCACGGTACTACACAACCAGCCACTTACATAGGACTCAGCATTTTCCTGTACGAAACTTGTAGGAATATCTTCAGTGTTATCCATTTCTGCAATGTTCGTTACACATGGCATTGGGAATGGCAATGTGCAAGTAGTCTCCCAATTAAGTAATGTTATAGTTTTTAATGCATTTTGTTACAAAGAGAAGTCAAATTGTATTAAACTAGCTTCATTCATGTTCAAGATTCTTTCATTTTTTACCTGTTTTTATCATGAGGAAATGTGAAGAACGAACGCGAGTTCTGCTGTATTTTATAATAAAGCCAAAAACTACAGAATTGTTTCCTGCCATACGTAGAATGATGTAAAGAACAGTATTGTGAAATATGTTTTCCAGAAATCGACCAGAAAGACAATCAAATGGAAAGAAATCAAGCAGAAAACAAACACCAACAGAGCACTGAGGTTAGGGTGTACGAGTTATTACCAGGTTCTGCCACCAGATGGATGTTTCTCGATATATCGCGAAGTGTCCTGTATTGTCTTTATAGTATTTGCTGCCGTCCCTCTGACCAGGAGGATTTTCAACACTAGCTTGTCAGCTAGGTTGAATTCAGTCGCTGTCAGGAGGAGAATTCTTGCGGCCAGCTGCTCTGATTGGTAGTTTTCCGTGGTTTCTCCGATCAACCCCAGGTGAATGCCAAAGCAGTACCCTAACAAACTGGCCACGGACCGTGCGCAATCCTTCCTTCCTCTTCCTTGCCCTATCCTTTCCTCTTACACACACACTTACACTAACATGCACTACACTACCACACATGCCAGGAGACCGGTCAGGAGCTTACAGCTTGTCCTGGCTGGGGCGGTGCCCTGCTGGTGGGAGATACCTGGTTGAGAGGAAAACTCCGCTAGTCGATGGTATGTCGGCGCCAGGTCTCGCCATCTGGCAGGGAAAAGAACACCACCACCTCCTGAGAGAGAGAAACACTCACTACACTTACGGGAATAATGACCTAAGTAGTTGACATGCCCGGAAACATGAATCAATCAATCCAATGAGGCAACTGATTGAAAGTATCGGAATAGTATATAAAATAGTACAAAAGTAATATGCTAGTACATGCATGTTAATTTTGTAGTTATAAAGTGAGTGAAGTTTGGAGGCAGGAATCCCTTTTTTAAAAAATTAAACATTTTTTAGTGAGAAAGTGAATGAGGAAGACACAGTTTTTCCAGGTGGGAGCAAGGCAGAGAGAGGGTGGGCAAGATGGACTAGGGATACAAAAGAATAGGTACAATAAGGTGGGTAGGTTGGGACTAAATCGAAAACCTCTTCCTGACTAATAAATCATTGTGATAAATACCCGGCAACGTGGGGTACTTCAGCTAGTATAGGTGTACGAGGCCTGTCTAAAAAGTATCCGACCTTAATTTTTTCAGCACAAAGTAGTGATTCTAAGGCAGCGCCACTGTGCATGGTGGAAGGAGGATCCTTAATGCTCATGCTTGAATTTTTTCACCGTGTTCGCTTGTGCCAGTTGCTGGCTGGTGGTCGCAAAGTAAGGTGCTGTTCATAGTGTTCGTCGGATTTAGTTTTCTCGCAAGATGACTGAACGAATTGAGCGAAGATACTGCATCAAATTCTGTCAAAAGCTGGTGATTCTTAAAGCCGAACCATTCGTAAGATTCAGCAGGTGTTTGGAGAAGATGCATTAAGTGTAACACAAATTAAGCAGTGGTTCAACCGATTCAAAGATGGTCACACATCAGCCGAGAGGGAGCAAAGTGGCACCAGGCCCCAAACTGCTCGCAATGCAGCTGTTGTTGAAAGGGTGAGAAAAGACAGATCGCTGATTGACAGTGCAGTACATGTTCTCCGGCGCCTCCGTGACGCAATTCGGCACAAAAGACCAGACATGTGGATGGCTGAGAAACTGGCATCTGCATCATGACAACGCCCCTGCACATTTATCCCAATTGATCCACACTTTCTTAGCTTCTCTGGTTGTTTCCAAAATTGAAGAAGTCACTGAAAGGATCCAGTTTTGAGAATAGAGAAGAAATAATGCGGAACGCGACGACAGAGCTGAACACCATTCCAAAAGAAGACTTCCAGAGGTGTTTACAGCAGTGGAAGGATTGGTGGGCTAAGTGTGTGGAAGCACAAGGGGCCTACTTTGAAGGGGATTAGGGTCCCAAATGTGTCAAGTATTCGAAATATTTTTTCTGGCCAAAGGTCGGATACTTTTTAGACAGGCCTCGTATATATAGGGTTACTCCATGTCAAATCGGCCAAAATTTCCCGACCATCTTCCGATTCGACTGAAACTTTATATCATTTTAGAGTGATGAAACAACACTGAATATCGACTTTTTGACATTAAATTTTACTTCCTTTTGAAAATTTTGAAATGTGATATTTTGCATGAGTTTCAGAGGGTATATTTCAGTGTTATTTCGTCATTCTAAAACGATATAAAAAGTTTCAGTCGAATTGGAAGATGGTCGGGAAGTTTTGGCCAATTTGACATGGAATGACCCAGAGGTTATATACTTGTACCTGCAAGTACTGATCCCTCTCCACCTGTGAATTTTCCATATTTCCTTCATCACTTGGTGATTGATATGCAGTATGTTTATTTTGTTAATTTCATTGGGAATGTATTAAAACCACCAGATTTAAAGAAAGCTTATCCTGAAGTGGTAGCAGATAAGCGTGAAGATAAAATTTTACAACTTGAAAGTACCAGTGATGGGAGGGTGATGGTTTGATCTCAGATGCCAGAGATTTGCCTGATGTATTTAACATGTTAACTGAAACTAGATGTATTTAACATCAGGCAAATACAGGGAGTGTGTGAGTTTGTGTCACCTGCTGGGATTAAAGTCTTAGGCCAAATGCTCTGATCAGTGGTTTCCCTGATTACTTCCAGGCAAATGCCCAATCAGCATCCTAGAATACAGGTGATGGTTCACATGCGATCCTTTCTCCCCTACCTGTTCACATTCCTGTCCTAAGGTGATTATTCCTTCATTATATTTTCTTATGACCCATCTTACTGATCTAGGAAACCTCGTAGAGGGACCTGAAGTAATTATACCCTGAAGAGGTTGAAGAACCATGAAATAAGCTTTCCTATCCTAAATATAACAATATGTACTCTGATTTAAATAGAATTACTTCTGACAAACATCATCTGTCATGCATTTCCAATTGTGAACTTTAATGCCAAAAATTTAAGTTGAAAGAAAGCTCCCTGATAGGATAACCATGTCCAGCTGATGATGTTAGAAGTCACTAATTGAAATTAATTATACATAACAGTATATCGTAAGCTAGTCTTCAACAGTGAGACCTCTCTACCAGACCACCCCTTTTTGAGACCAGTTTTCTATGGAACAGAATTATTATTTCTGGAGGCCAATTTTTACCTCCTTAAAGATGACCATCCCTCTTCCCAACCACAACCACGCATTTTTGTCAGTATGTAACATTGCATTCCATTGACCAGAAAACCTCACTCTGAAATAATTGATATGCGAGTTTGCATACTATGACCAAAGCCCTTTCCAGTGTCTTCCAGAGATGCAACAGCAATGGGTGCATGAGATTTCACAATAATGCCAAAGGGGATGCCTCCCAGGAAATACAGGAAATTAACATGTTATAAAGTTGAAAGATAATTTCAGAGGAGCACTATAATACCCCTTGATTACAATAATCAGGAGACCATTTTATGTCAATGCATTATGTGAAGAAGGACAATTCTTTAAGTGCACTATTGTTATTTTTTGTAATCATATTCATAAATACAGTTCATCAAAGTAATTTAAGAATTCAATACAATTAAGCTTTTCACTTGAAACTAGAACAGTGTTATGATACGTATCATAGTAGTTGCAGCAGCAGTGGTGGAGAATTCAGTGTAATAGAGCAATAGTTCCTTTTAAGAAGACCGCCCTTTGAAAAAACAAATTTTGAGGTATTAATCACATGGTCTGCTTAAAGAGGTTTCACTATTTGGTTCTTTTCATATTTTCATTTATGCTGCTCTGGAAACGAATTTTAAACTTGTTACATAATGCACTCATTTAAGTTAACTTGCAAATTAAAACCAAATTAAATATATTCTTCCTGTGTATTTCATATAAGAAATTGATTCTAAACTTAATTGGATTAAAGTTTTCAGGATAACCTGCTTCCTAGTCTCTCGTTATTATTAAGTCCAGTAAAATAATTACGGAAATGGAACAGGAGCAGTTCATTTCAAATTTTCAATGTCTTCTGCACAAACTCGGGTTCTCCAGATTCGAATGTTTTTTGTTTGCACTTAAATTAAAAGAAAAAATCGGGGGGGGGGGGGGTTGAACCCTTGTTAAGCCATTCTTCCATCCAGCTCCTTAGATATGAAAGAGCAATGTGAAAACTCTGCCTTTTTGCAATTGTCAAGGGACTTATGGTAACTAGGTGCTACAACAGCACATACATTCTCACATTATTTGTAACTTTTTTCAAATTTTTGAAAATTTAGTTCAGTGAAAATAAGACCTGCATAATTTTATAAGCATACTTTGCTCTATTTGAGAATAAACTAGTGCTACAGAATGGCACAGACTTCCCGTATTAGTTTTCTATTTCCTTCGGTCGCGGCTAACTATTCGGAATTGCAACACACTTGTACCAGCTGCCATCTATTGCCGCCTAAAGTACATTTTTTTTAATTTACAAATTACTTTTCTTAACATCTTTTTCTTTAATTAAAGTACTTTTCTTAATTTTTTGGATTCCTAATGGTAGAATGGAAATATTAATTTTAGAATATTATTGCTGGAAATGTGCATATTAACGGTGTGAGATGTCTTTAATAAAAATTAATTAATGTAATTTTTGCAAAGACAAAAAAATTCCCCCAAAAAAGTGCAACTTTACGTCATATCAAGGAGTGCAATTAGCACTAACCGTTCAAAAAGTTTGAAGAAAAATACTTGGAGCCATTAATGAGGAAACAGCGTTTGAGGGTTTCTGAAAATGCGGAATTTTGAGCTAGTTTTCACAGAACACGGTTGAGTTCTCGAGAAACTTTACTTGACGTTATTTAAAGCACATGTACTCGTAAATATAATAATGTAAACAAATTGCCACTAATGTAAATATTAACAATGTAAAAGAAAAGTCAAAAAATTAAGTTTTTGTAAAAAAAAAATGCATGGTTTTTATTTCAAAGAATTCAAATTAATGAACTGATAAGATATTAATGTGTAAAAGTATAATAAAAGGTTGAATGTAAGAAACAAACAAAGAAATAATATACAAAATTGCAAATTCTAATTTCCGACGCATTCAGCTGTCTGAACCACAGTAAATTTGCAGCGGGCTATTAGGTTTGTCAAGAAATTATAGAAAAAACACTCATATTTCCCAAAAATTAAGCATGTCTTTATTTGAAGATGTAGTTTTGATAAATGCATTTCATTGAGCAAAACTTGTATTTTCACAATTGTAGTTGTAAGAAAGCTACAAAAACAAAATACAGTCCTATCCGAGTGGGCTATTGTGCTTGTCAGGAAATTAGAGAAAAACTACTTATATTTTCAAAAAATTCAACATGACGTTATTTGAAGATCTGTTTTGATGAGCATATTGCATTAAGAAAAACAAAAAGACACCGAAAATTTTTATTTTTTAAAAATTTTCATGGATTTTAATGAACATCAAACCTGCACCATGTTCTTAAGCTTCCTTTAAGCTACCTCAGGTCCCAATTTAATCAAAAACCTTTATGGGGTTTTTAAGAAAAAATTGTGTAAACAAAATAAAAAATCGTCTGACGCAAATTTTCACAAAAAATACTTATGTTTATGAAAATTTGAACATGACCTTATTTGTAGACCTGTTTTTTATGAACACATTTCATTAAGAAAAAAGTGTATCTTCTTAATTGTAGTTGTAGGAAGATGCTGAAAAATTTTGAATTTTTTCAATTTTCGAAATATCAAGAGTTTTCAATCAACATGAGAACCTACGCTATTCTCTACAATGACCTTCAGACTATCCAACAACAAAATTTTGTCAAAATTGTCATTGCCATTTTTTTTTTTTTTTAATTTTGAAAATGTCCCAGGAGCATCAGCAACTTTTGAAATTTTCAAAAATTCAGAGTTCAATGTAAGTATGACTTGTGCTATATCTTCAGAGCACTTTGCTGTCTACAAGAAAAAATTCAATCCAGAAAGTTTTGAGAAAACTTTGAAAATGTAAAGGCTTCAGGAAAAATTCCCCAAAAATCAAAGATCTGTTTCAAATTTACAGGGCATCAAGTTCGTCCAGATTGATGGGGAAATATCAGTTTTGGGGAAAATGGTCTGAACAGTCTTGACCCACGAAACATGGAATCTGATATCACAGCATGTTAGAGGAAGTAATTTACTACATATTTCTTTTTTTATGTCAGGGTCCCCACAATATGAGTTTTTCTGACTTCAGAATCGCTACTTTCTGCTGGAGTATTGCTATACTTTTGTTCTGATAGGTGAGGGACTTAAATGTGTGAAGGTAGAAAAGTAGTCATATTAGGCTAAAATATTATTTACATAAATTATTTGAGGGCGCTGTTCACCCACATTAATTTTACTCTTATATTAAACTATTTAAGTGAATATAAAATATTTATCAGTTTTTGTTTTTGTTTTTCTGCACCTGTATGTAATGTAGTAATATGAATTTAACATACAAATCATGTCATATATGTTATTGCTTTATGTATTATGCTTTTCATAAAAAGTATTGAACGCAGCGACCAAAAGTTGAAATACCTTCCTTTTTGAGATGCCTAGTTACACAACAAAATCTCCATCCCCTTTTCCACAGAAATAGATTTGTCTTTTTTTGCTATATCACCTCCAGGAATAATCAGTCACCGCAATTCAAAGCAACATTATGAACTGGAAACAGCTGTGTGATAACGATTTCAGCTAAAACACATTTAAAAATTAATGTTGCAAGATGAGATAAAACATTTATTATGGAAGTATTGTTCATGTCATGTTGTGAATGACAGAAAGATAATTTATTTTAAAACTAGACCTTATGGGTGGGACTAATGGTAAATGATAAAAATGGTAGGTAAACAAATAATAATGGAATCACAAACAGGAGATTTACAAATGGCTATTGGAGATGCTCATTTGTATGGCTTGCAGCTTTTGTTTTTGTTCTTTAAGGTTGACAATTCTGATCTGTGTATAAATATGACTTAATTTAATTTTTGCCTTTTCTTTGCTTTTGTATCATTAACTTATTTGAGAAGATTGTTGTATTGTCAGCCTGAACTATTTCCAGCAAGTTCATTTGTAGCAATTTTATAATTCTGCTGTTTCAAAGTCTCTAAAAAAGAGAATGAGTGTAAGGTCCACTTTTTTAGTATTTTTGAATTTTCTGAATCACAAATATCTTTGTGGTTCTAAAATCATGTAGTTCCTCTTCCATTAATTTTCTCCTGTATTCATCCATCACTTTTTCTATTTTCTTTTTATAATTGTGAACAGACTTGTTGCTAGGAGAGTAATGTGAGTTTCAGTCAGTTTCTTTGAGATCCCTTTCGTGTCTATTTATCTCCATTGTCTTGAAACACTCCTGTCTGTTGTAAGTGTTGTTGCATAATTCAATTAATTTTTTTGTGAATTCATTTTCTCCTCATTGTATCTAAATTTTGCAATTGAAATTTTATAAGCTCAGGGGAAAATATTCCATTTTAAATCCAACATTAATTGGGGGAAAGCTTCTTGATATTAAAACAGAAAGATTGAGTGTTACATTATTTATGACTCTAAGGCTCTCACGATTGTAGATTTTTATATCATTAAAGTTCCAAGGTTTTAGACAGTTTGTGAAGGTGAGAGACAATTTCAGACTAGAATACGTTCAACTTTAAGATTTAATTTTCATTTAATGATCATAAAATATTAACACGTACAATTTTTCCAGGGTCTTTTGCTACAGCTTCTTGCACACGATGCAAATATAAAGTAACAGCTGATGCTATTAGAGATGATATATTTGCTCAGAAGATTCCTTTGTGTCCTCGATGCTCAAACAATGCAACTTCTCACACAATTGACAATGAACGTTACTCAGATGATTATAAAGGTAAGGATTTTATGTTATTAAATAAAAACAGTTGGTGGGGTAGTATGAAACCCTTCACATGGTTCTCAAATGGAATTTTTTTAGTTATATGCGAAAAAATAATTATTTACAATAAAAAATCAAAGTATTTAGATTTCAGAATATTTAATTGCAAGATTAAAGAGGCTTGAAAGATGTTTTGTCAGTTTCAAGAATAATAATTAATTTGTATTTTAATTGTTTGGGTGAAATTTTTGCTGGACTGGTCTATCCTCACTGACAAATTTAATTTTTACAGAACTTGTTAAACAAGGGATTATGAAACCAGATATAGTCTTCTTTGGAGAAGGATTACCATACCAGTTTCATGAATCTATGGCAGTGGACAAGGATAAATGTGACTTGCTAATTGTTATTGGCTCATCCTTAAAAGTCAGGCCAGTTGCTCTTATTCCAAGTAAGTCATTACCTGATGAAGGTGATGGAATTGTTATGTATTGCATTTGAATTTTTTTCTTTATGCCACAAATTAATTTTGCAGGTTCAGTTCCATCAAGTGTTCCACAAATTTTGATTAATCGTGAACCTCTACCCCACTTCAATTTTGATGTAAAATTGCTTGGAGACAGTGATGTGATTATAAATCAACTCTGTCACATGTATGTATTATTTTATTTCACAATTCGTTTGAATAATGTCTACCTGGTATTAGATTTTAATATATGATCCCTTTATTTCTTTACAATCGTGAATTTAGTAAAAACATTTTATTTATATGTTTACAAAGAAGTCTTGTGTTATGAGAAGGGGGTGATAGTTCTTTGCATATTAATATTTTCAGAATTATTACATTTTTATTGAAGGGCCATTTATGAAGGAAAATATAGTAATCTTCTTAAATAATCATATTAATACTTGGCAATAAAAACAGCCACAATATTTGTTTCAGATGATTCCCTTTCATAAATTAGGTACTCTCAGTTATTTTATAATAGACAGACATAGTATATTCAATTTCAAAAGCAATAATTAACAAGAAATTTTACTAATAAAATTCCTGCTTGCTTGCACACACACACACACACACACACACACATACATAAATAGTAATTTAAGCAAAATTACTAACTGTATAATGAGTGATTAAAACAGAACTTGATAAGGACAGTCAGGTTTTGTTTAGGTTATTCAAATTAATTTTGTGTTATTATTTATGATTAGGAAGAGGAATTTTATGCCCTAAAAAGTCTTGAAGTATGCTTTTAAAAATATGCATTTATGACCTAAAACTTCTGAAATATGCACATTAATAAGCAATTAAAATTAACAATATTTCACTTTATTTTTAAACCTTTCCTGATAAAATTCAAAAGCTTGCTTGGAATTTGAAAATATATTATGTTTGCACAAACATATCCTCTACCTTACTTTGCGGGAGAAATAATTGAAGCATATATTCACATTGGTGAATTACATTAAACGTTGTGTTGCATTTGATCTACCTGGTTTAAAAAATACATCAAGGGATGTCCTACATTTGCACAAATATTAAATTATCTATAGGAAAGAAAACAAATCTTCCTAATAAATTAACACACACAGATAAATAGATTCTATGAAAAGATGAAACGTTTTAGAGATACAAATCTAAATCTGTTTTAGGTCTCTAATTTAACGAAATATGCAAAATGTGCACCTATAATTTCACGAAGATGCACTAACATTTTAATCTACTTAGCATACAATTTTAACCAAATGTAAAGAGATTTTACTTAGCGATGCCCTGAAGAAACAGACACAAATATGCAAAATCATAGATATCTGCTCCCTATTTATGATATTAAAAGAAGCAGAAAACTCATGCTTTCATGGCAAAGGGTTGAAGCAGAATAGTTTTAACAGAAAAGTATTGTTTTTTAAAATGTGTTTTCAAGTAACATATGTCTAAAATAAAAAATGTTTAGAAATACTATCAAAAAATAAAATTTTGAAATATTTTAGTGTATTGGGAAGTTTATGAATGTTTGTGTCCACTTAGGAGGAAATGAATATGAGCCTTTTGTTGTTCATAGGTTGGGTGAAGATTGGTCTGAAGCATGCTGGTGCCCTGAACCTTTAGTTGAGGCAAAACATTTGTTACCTTCTATTCATAGTCGACGGAGCAGCTATGATAACACTTGGAATGGACGACATAAGATTACAGGCCAAAGCAGTTCTAAATCTACAGTCGATCGGGGGCCCAGAAGTAAATTGAATATTGAACCACCAGGTCAAGCTGCATCTATTTCCACAACAGCTGCTGGTGCCATGAATAGAGATATTGCAACAGAAGGAAACTATAGTCCATACACAGGAGACAATGGTTCAAATGTTGAAAGCAGTGAAGCTGATTCCTTGCAAATGTCAATAGATAGTGGAATGGGAATATCTGCAGATAGTAGCTCTAGTGGAATGAAAGAGAGACACATGTCAGTTGATTCATCTACACGGGACAGTGGAGTATGTTTTTCTGCTGACAGCCCAGTTGATAATGTCAATAGGAACTTTTCCATGATCGATTCATCCAAAGAATGCAGTCAGGAAAGTACAGACATTCAGTGTGAGATCCGGTGCATGCCATGTGGAATAAGTAGTTGTAGCAGCAACAGGAATAATAGAGATAAAGACTCTCATGTTGATAGCAGTTTGAAACAGTCTCCTGCTGACAGTACATCTCAAGGAAAACAATACACAGTTCTTATTGATTCTACATCAATGCTTCAAGAGGCAGAACCAGAGCACAATGAATGTTGTGATTCACCAAAGGGTTCAACACCAATACACCCCGCTTCTGCAGATAGCACTTTTGGAAACGGAAGAGTAACCTCTTCATCTGCATCTGTTTGTGCTTCTGTCAACAATCGACAAGTGTCTGTTGACTCTATGAGAGATAGTGGGATTGGTGATGGAACCAATAGTGTGGACAGCTCAGCAAGCTGCAGTGCATCTCCTATGGCCTCCAAAGAACATCACATGTCAGTTGATTCAAGTGATGAAGCACCAAAATGTGAAGATGACATTGAAGCACTGAGAGCTTGTTGGCAGCCCAAAATTAGAGAAAGTTTAGCTTCTCGATTACCTGGTAAGTACTTATAAAATATTTGTAAAGTCTCTCTCTGTGAACAGTAATTGCTTCCAAGATAGTTTTATTTGAGTGTTGTTGTTATTGTACCAAAAGCAACTTTTTGTTGGTTGAAAGTTATCCTTTATGTTCCATGACCATATTACAGTAAAAGCTGTATAAATCGGAACCTGTGCAAGCTGTAAATCGGCCTTACCCTGAAAATTTCTCCGGTCTGTGATGTTAACACATGATTTCAGGAAAAAATCTTTATGAAACAGAATTTCTGTAAATTTAATGCAGTTGGTAAAGACAAGATATTCTTAATGAAATAAATGCATCTGCAAGCCTGTTTTAATTTCTGTATCCCTTTGACACACAATTTAGTCATGGCTGACACACATCTTCAGAGCGGGCTTCAGCTGTCAGCTAAGAATTCAATCTTGGGGCCTCTTGCCTCTCAGGGCGTAGCCCTTAGGGGAATTCTGTCTCTCTTGACTGAGCATGGGAAGATGGTATGCGCATGACTTCTATTCACGTCTCCCTGCCCTGCATTGAAAATCATAACCTCATGACCAGTTTCGCATTGCTTAAGGCCATGTGAGGATATCAGAAAGTCTTAGTAGTCTGGGTCTGGGTTGTGACGCCTTGTATGTCTTGTGTATGCCTTGAAAGAGTGAGGGCACCAGTAGAGAGGTGGCTCAGGGCATCAACTGGTGTAACTGAAGTGCCTCTGACCGGGAGGTTCTAGATTGAAGTCTGGACCGTGGCAGGATTTTTGATACTGGCTTTATAGCTTGGTCGAATTCAGTTGCTGTCTGAAGGAGAATTTTTGAAGGCTGGCTGTTCTGATGGCAGTTGTCCGTGGTTTCTCCTCACAATACTAAGCTAATGCTGGAGCAGTACCCTAACAAACGACCCATGGACCGCACATGATCTTTCCTTCCTCTTCCCTCAGCCCTTACTTAGTGTACACTACAACACTTGCCAGGAGACCAGTCGAGAGCTTAGAGCGTATCCCAGCTGGGGAGGGGCTCCACTGGTGAGGGATACCTGTTTGGAGAAAACCCCACTAGCTGATACTACGTTTATAGGACTAATGACCTTACCAGTTGACATGCCCAGGATCACTAATCAATAAAAAATCCTAATACAACCACTAGGCAGTAAGGTGATTTCTTCCATAAATATGTTGCATATTAATGTACTTCAATAATTATAATAGTCATGTAATACTTTCAGGACAGAAATGCCAATATCATAAGTGTCATAAAATGGACAACCTTTGCATAAAACAGAAACCTCTCTAAAATGGAATTTCTTTTTGTTCCGATCTATTTCGGCTTAGACAGCTTTACTGTACAACCTGAAGTCAAATTTATAATTTAATGGAATCTTTGCTTTATACGAACTGTTAGTGCCCAGCACATTCCTTACAGGCACTTGATGATTTCACAAAGCATGGCAGCATCACCGATTGATTTGGGTCTTGTTTACTTCAATACCTTTCACTCGTGGTTAACTTAATCCCCCCTTCTCCAGATCATAACTTCATTGTTTGAAGTGTAACACCACGATATTGGCTACATCCGCTATCACTCCTAGTGTTTCACAAGCTTGATGTCGGCTGAATAGATTATTTCAAAATTCTTTTATTTACTTTTGTTATTATTATTATTAGTATTGTTATTGATTAAACATTGTTGATATTGTTTTTGGATAATTTGGTACGGATCTCCAGTTTACATGTTCTATTTGTTAACGTAACTGTGTACAAGCACATTTTTCATTTGTTGAAGTTCATTTGTATTCTTGTATTATTATTATTATTATTCCATTACATCACGACTAAAGATCTTATGAGTCGGCTGAATATAAAATCTACTCCAGGTTGCAACCAGCTACCTAAGGAGCAGATTCGGTGACTATCAGTGCCTCTACAATACTTTACGCAAAATGTGGGCTGTTCCAAATAAAGCAATTTCTTGCACTTCCCAGTCTTTTGAATTACCTGGGAGTTTAGACAAGTTCTTACTCAAATTTTGCGGAACAAATCCCAGAGCTCCGATAACTATCGGGACGACCTGTGCTTTTACGCCCCACATTCGGCTGATCTCGATTTCCAAACTCTTGTATTTAAGACGTTTCTCTGCCTCCTTGGTAACGACGTTTTGATCGCAAGGTACAGCAACATCGATAAGTAAACACGATTTTTTGGGCCAAATCCCGGATAACTATATCCGGTTTGTTTGCCGCTATCGTGCGATCAGTTTGAATTTGTTGGTCGTACAATATCGTACACAATCCAACAGACGTCACCGGTTTCGGTGAGTGTTCGTACCACTTGGGGCATGTGTTTGGAACTTCGAGGGCGGTACAGATCTGCCAGTGGAGGTAGCTACACACCCTGTCATGTCTTTTAAGGTATTCGGTCTTTGCTAGGATTGGACAAGCTGAGACAATATGATCAATGGTTTCTACTTGCTCCAGGCAAATGCGGCATTTGTCATCTTGGGAAATTTTGAGAACCGCTTTATCATAATGTCGTGTTCTCAAGGCCTGATCTTGGGCAGCTATTACAAGTGCTTCCGATTCTGGCTTCATCCTTCCCCTTTTAAGCCACATAAATGATTGATCTTTATTGATCTGCACCTTGTCCATTCTTTTTAGGTATTGACCGTGGAGTGGTTTGTCTCTCCACGATTTCTTTAACATTTTTTGTGTCTCACACTTCATGTTTAGCAGCATCAGAAGTTCAGTGTCTGTGTTATTCGACGTGTCTTGCCTAGTTTTCTTCGCAATGTTTCTTGCTACACTAACAATGCCTCTGTTTCCCATTCTTCGGTCAGATTTCATGACCTGCCTCATTAGAGGGTCGTCTTGATGGCTGACTACATACTTACCCAACCCGACTACTGCGTTGTGCCAGGAGGCCTCAATTTGTCTGAGGCCTCTTCCTCCTTCCTTACGTGCCACATAAAGTCTATGTATATCAGCTCGAGGGTGGGAAACATGATGCATTGTCAGCAGTTTTCTGGTTTTTCGATCCATGGTGCGAATTTCTTGCTCAGTCCAGTCCACTAGTCCAAAACTGTATTCGGCTACAGGTACCGCCAAACTACCTATTGCAGATATTTTATTCCTGGAATTCAGAGCGGACTGCAGGACCAGTCTCACTCTTCTATAATACTCCCTACGAATTCTCTCTTTCATTCTGTCATTCGAGATGGTTTCACATTCTTCAATGCCCAGATATTTGTAAGTTTTACCTGGCTCAAGATCTTGAATCACAGTGTGCGTATCAATTTCAATGTTCTCAGACGTTGTGAGTTTCCCTCTTTTTAAATTGATTTTTGCACACTTGTCAAGACCAAACTTCATGCAGATGTCATTGCTAAAGTCATTCACGACAGACAGCATTTGGGAGAGAATCGCTTCATTCTTGGCAAACACTTTCAGATCATCCATGTAAAACAAATGTGATACTGGCCTTTCATCACCATGGAGCTTAAAACCAAAGTCAGCTTGCGACAACTGTCTCGATAGTGGGATCAAACTAATGCAAAACAGCAGAGGGGATAGTGAATCTCCTTGAAAAATACCCCTGTTAATCTGAATACTTCTGGTTTCTACTGCTTCCTTTCCGCTGTGGATTAGTAACCTGGTACTCCACGACTTCATACTAGCCTTGCAAAACTCAACAAGTCTAGGATGAAATCGATAGATCTCCAGGGTCTTCAAAATCCAATCGTGTGGTACACTATCAAAGGCCTTTTGGTAGTCAATCCAAGCCATGCTCAAATTACGTTTGCGTTTCTTTACATCATTCAAGATGACTTTATTCAGTAGCAAGATTTCCTTACACCCATAAGAGCCTTTACGACATCCTTTTTGTTCAGCTGGCATTAGATGATTCTTATCCAGATGTCTATACATTTTGTCAGCTATAGCTGAAGTTATAACTTTGTACAGTACTGGCAGACAAGTAATTGGCCTGTAGTTCTTCGCCAAAGAGCTGTCTCCCGCTTTGGGTAGCAAATACGTGATGCCGCGTGTGAGCCATTCCGGGATTTCCTTTGGGTTTTCAAAAATTTTATTAACAGCCTTTGCTAGATGAGAATGTATTGCTGTTAATTTCTTAATCCAATAAATCTGGATCTTATCAATCCCGGGGGACTTCCAGTTTCCCATGTTCTTAATTGCTTGGAAGAGGTCCTCTTCCGAGAATTGGTGAACATCTTCCACTGTTTCTACAAGTTCATCGGCAGCATCAACTTCAGATTGAAGCCAAGATGCGTCTTTGTTGTAGGATCTGCTCTCTTCCCAGATTCCTGCCCAAAATGCTTCGACGTCATCTTTTGAAGGAGTAACAGCTTTGCCATTCGGTTTTTGAGTCAGATTGCGATAGAATCTCTTCGCGTCTGTTTCAAACAACCGGTTCTGTACACGGAAATCTATTCTACGTTTGTACCTTCTTATTCGTTGAGCCCATGCTTGAATTTTCTCTTTTAGCTTCTCAACTACCATTAGCCTGCTGGTGTCATTTTCAATTTGGTATTTTTGTTCAACATTGAATATTTTTCGTTGAACTTTAGAGGTGTGCGTTGATTTAGAAGATGCCTCAGCTAAGAATGATATTTCACGCCGGGTGTCGGCTATCCGTTTCATAATTCTGTTCATCCATGGGGGTACAGAGCTGTTTACTCTGTTTTGCTGTCGGCCGTCGGTGTTCTTGGCTGGCCCCAAAATTATCTGAGATACTAGATATCCAGTTGCATATATGATGTGATTGATTTCAGTAATATCTAGATCTCTGCCTGGGGTCTCCACCACCTCATTTAAGACAGAATTCACTGTTTCTATCACTCTTTTAGCTTTGGCATTTTCGTATATTCTCCTCAACGGTTCGCGAGATTCAAACGGAAGTTGACTAACTCTTTCTATCTCGCGCCGAAGGAGATTTCGCATCATGTCCTTATCGTGTAATTCATTGCCAGATGAGTTTTCACCACTGACGTGTGTTTCACTGGAAAGCGATGAACCTTCCACGGGATCATCATTTTCAAGTTCTACATGTTCGTCATGTGGATTGTTCGAGCGAAGTACATATTCCGCATTTCTCTCAATGTCAGCAAGTTGATCTGCTGTGAATTTTCCACTGCTGAGTATGTATCGTCGTTGACTGGCAAGCTTCTTTGAGTCTAGGGTAGGTCTCATATCTGGGTTCCGCTCTCTCCATACCTTGAAAACTTCTATTTCAGAGCCCCCATTTTTCGCTTTTGCGTAGTAAAAGCACCACATCACCTCCTTTAATTCATCCCGGGTCCATCTCTGACGATGGCTTCGAGCTACTGCCGGCTCTGGGTCCCTGGGACTAGCATCCGTGGGATGGCCAGACGTCGACAAGGTGACATTAGCTCGGTTTCTGAGCAGGTATGGGACATTGGTAGAACAAGGCACGTTAAGATTCATTACATTGCTTGTTCTATCCATTTTGCTCATTGGTTTGAATTGAAGATTCGCAGGACGCAAGTTCGAGTTCACAGATCACACTTAACCCTCGGGTTGTTTCCTGCCATCCGTTACTGCGACCCACAGTGGCCTCGGGGCATCCCCCCGCAGGGCCCAGCAAGGGGTCCCTCCGATCGCCAGTCGGCATTACTAAACCCTACGGGATTTTCACTGACTGCTGAAGGCAGCCTCCTTCGCTGGCTAATGCAAGGTTCGGGCCTCCACTCTAATCAGTGGCCTGGTGTGCCAAACCAGTTTCTCTCCTGTACCCTCTATGGGCCGACAACAGGAAGTCCAAAGGTTCATGACCCTTCCCTCTCTACTTACTTCCCACTCTCCTCAAAATGGAGTACTTCTTCGTCTGACCCCTCACCTTCAACCCATTCAGCAAGGGAGGCCCCACCGGTAGCTAGGCTACCACTGACATAGCTTTAAGGCTCATGGGGGTACTCAAGCTCCACCACCAACTGCAAGGTCGTGTACTCCCTAGGTGGAGTTATTATTATTATTATTATTATTATTATTATTATTATTATTTACTTTACTTTACTTTAATCTTTATGGAAATTAAGTCACAACAATTATTGATACTGCTATTATGATAATTGTGCTACATATAACACCTCTGTTACACCTGGCAGAGTTTACTGAGAGAACTCTCATACTCTTAAGACTAATGATCTATGACTCACTCACATTTGCACATTTGTTTAGTGGAAGTTTTAATTAGTTTGTTACCTGTAAAAATAACAAGATTTTATTTTTTGCTGGGAGAAACAGTACATTTTTATATCATATATAATATTTCTTGCACTATGTACACCTTACTTCTTTTCACTTTTCTTACTATCCTTTTGCTTTTGTGAATAACTATTTCATGACCACACTTTAAATGTGTTTGAATTTGTTTCTTTTGCAGCAAACTCTTATTATTTTATGCAGCCAAATACCTACATCTTTCCGGGAGCAGAAGTTTTTTATGATCCTGATGACACAGAACACTCTGTGTATAGTGGTAGTGGCAGCAGCAGTAGTGACTCAAGTGATTCTGGAAGTAATGCCTCTGATGATAGTGATGGTGAGGATGCAGAGGCTGACCCTTGGGATTCAACAGCAACTCCAGGCGAGAAAGTTACCATGGGAAGGAGTCCTTGATGCAGGCCTGGAAGAGGTAGACATTAATTATACGTGAATGATTCTTGAAGCAATATTATTGCTTTCTCATGTTACACCTGGCAGAGTTTACAGAGAGGGCTCTTATACTCTTCCTTATGAGCAATGACTCAAATTTGGTTAGTGGATGTTTTCATTATTTTATGTTACCCGTAATTGTTGCAGGTAAAAAGAACAAGTTTTATATAGTTTTTGTTTATTGTTGGAATGTTAATAACTGAATTTGTATGTATGAATGTATGTGTGTAAAAGTAAACATTACAGCATTGACTGAGATACTTGTAAAGTAAACAATTTCTTACCTAGATTTTGTTATTGTTTTGTTAAGATAGTGGGACATCAGTCTTCTGAGTTACTGTTTATTTTTTTTATTGGTGTGAATTGTACAAGCTACCTCTGTCTTCATTCTCTTGTTTTATTATACATGTTTTCATAATATTCATTGTATGAATTTAGTGACTTAAATGTATGCTGCTGATTAGGAAAAAACGTTTTGTTTAGCAATGAAAAACTTTGACATTGCAGTGTACAAAGAGTGCATATGCTAAAAAAAAGTTTTGTTTAAGAGAATTTGCCAGGTGTAACATTGTTTACTAACAGCATTCTCCAGATATATGTATATATGCTGTTCATTGAGAAATGATATGATTTATATTGATTTCTTATGTGTGGTATTCGTGGGATGATGGCAATAAGTTGCTCTGTAGGTTGTTTAATAAATCTTGTAAATTATTAACTAAGATTTTTGAGTCAGGTATTCAAATTATTTCATTTATTTACATTAAGTTAATCAGGAAAATGCTGTTATACAATTGATTGTGACTGTCATATTTTGAACATTTGTCTATTTTCATTCAGAAGAGATTTTTTAAACATTTTATACAAGTTTGTCCCTACCAAGAGGTTGTGAGCTCTTTCCGATGTAGCAGAAGAAACGTGTCCACAGTACATTCACATAGACTTACATTAGGGTTCAGCCTTATGTAATTGGTACAGCAACCAGATAATGTGATTAAGTACGTGTTCTTGATTGAAATTGAGATATAAAGATTTTTAATATAGAGCGTACTTCCGGAGATGGGTTTATGGTCTCCACTACATAATATAGTGTGTTAATTTTGATTTGATTATTCTTTATGGAAAGACTTTAATAATTTTCAGATTATTTACCTACATTTTCACTATTTTCAGAATTTTTCCATTGCTAATTTTATTGATATTAAATTAAAACATAAGAGCCAACTGTCTGTGCCTCATAAGTCTATGTTTTTAGTGCTTAGGAAGTTTCTTCCACAGCAAGGAGAGAAAATCGTTTGAAATATGGCAACCACTATTCAATGTGTCTTGAATTGCAGCTACACACATCTAGTGTTAGCTAATCTTCGGTCTGGTTCGCTGAAACGTTATTGTATGATTCAGATGTGAATTTGCAGGCAACTTACTAATTATTCTTGTTTAAAATGTTACTCATGTTGGATGGAGATGTTCTTTATTGTACCCATGAGCACAGGAAAATGTACAAAACTGAATTGCAGGGCTTGTTCTTTATTGAAAATGACTATAAAATTATTTCATTTGTTAGGTAGTATGTCACAATGTCTGGTTGTGTAAAAAAATTTACGCGATATTAGAATTTATTTTTAAAGTTCATCTCTTAGAAGTCTGCATGTGTGTTCAAAATTAGAAAAATTGTCACGTCAAAGCAGAATGAAAGAGGGAGTGCTTTAAAATATGTAAATATTTATTAGTTACTTGTCTTTGTAGAGCATACATTTTCGTCTGCATATTTTCTTCAGATATAACAAGTATATGTAAGTGTTAAATTTCCTACTATAACTCCCACGTCTTTGTGCTGTTGTCTTGTTTTAAAGACTTGATCTCACATCTTACAAAGCCTAGTTGTTGGAATTGATGTAATGTGCAATTGCAATTTGTTATGTAGCTTCAGTGTAAAAATGACGCTGATTGTGTTCAGCACGCAAATCTATGACAGACTTTTTGATAATTTAAGTGTTTTTTTTTTTTTTTTTTTTTTTTGCTAGTAATTTATGCCTATTTTTTGTCCATTTGCACTTATTTTATTTTTTATTTTTGTTTACTTTTACTGTCATGCTTATCTCCCAGTTTCTATCTTGAGAATGTGTATTTGACAGGCCTTCCTTTTGTTGGTGCTTCCTTCCTGCACTTTAGAGGCATGAATATATGGTAAACGTCAAAACAAAGAATGGCCTGTAAGTGGAAAACTTCCTTAGACCAGATTGGAGGAACACATTACAGAACATTTCATTTAGCCTAGAGGGTAATTAAATTGTAGTGTCTCTGTAGCTGAAAAATATCTGTAGTTAATGCATTGCTGACTAATGCTTTACAGTAAACAAGTGATTATCGATTATCAGTACTATTCGGAAAGAATTAGAGCAAACATGTAATTTTATATATTATATGGAACAATGGAACATTTTATTAATTTACAAGTGTTTTATCAACTTGTGGATAAGCAGTTTACAGGATACACTTAATTTCAATGAATATGTTTTCTCTGAGCAGAAGCTAAAAATACTCTTTCTGGTAATAAAAGTTACCAGATATTACACAATTCTGTGTCAAGAAGAGTTGCACTTTAGATGTTCTTGTAACTAAGATGTACATGTGTGCATTGAAACTGAGCAACCTCCTGATAGTTATTTTTCAATTATCTTTGTCAGAAAATTTGACTGGGGAGTTATGCTGTAAAATTAACGTGTTAAATTCAATCACCTTGGTAAATGGCTTATAAGGTAAAACCTCTCCATGATGAATGAAATTCATTTGTGGTAGTAAAAATTGACAGAACTTGTCAAAGTATGTGACATACTTTTTTTGACGGCCTTTTGGTGGAAATTTGCAGAATATTGTGCATTTCATCGTTTGAATTCATTTGATTAGTTCAGTGAATTTTAAAGGCAGAAACTTCCCACAGCAATAAGCAGGATAATGAAGAGTAATATTTTGGGGGGATTTGTCAAGCATTTTTGATATTCAAGTCGTCCATAGAGTTTTATTTTGTGTCTGACTGTTGAAAGTAACTTGTTAAGGGGTTAAGACAAACTGTTTTATATGTAAAAAAAAAAAAAGAAAGAAAAAAACAAACAAAAAACTGTACAGTTGTGTTTTAGAAGGGTATGTATATTGATTTTAAAGTAAGGAAATTTTTATCAATGTGTATATATTTAGTTATAGGTTCATGTGTCCTGAAGCAATCTAGAGGTCTTATGCATTTAATTTCTGTTATATTAATCTTAATTTGCCCAAAAGTTGGTTTTTAGCAGAGATTTTATTAGGGAAGTAATTATGATTTTATAAACCGGTGTTTACCAGAAATGTTATGCCAATTTATTCATATCTAGAAATTTATTTGCCTCTAGCTTGCTACAAAGAAACCAAAAAAAGTAAACAGATATTATAGGATTCTTTAAGAAATGTGCATTTCCTGATTTTATTTTTTCATACATAGTGTTAATTGTAAAGGTAATATTTAATTTATCAAAATTTGTTGTTTTATTTTAAAAGAATCACAAGTAAGTGATTGTGTACGTGTGTGTGTGTGCGCCTGTGTGTGTATATGTATGTATGAGTATGTACTTCTTTTGTATTGTGCTCTGACACATTCAGTTGGTTGTTAACTTATTCATAATGTGACTTTTCAATGGTGAAGTATGGTACTTGTAGTAGCTTTCGTACTGTTTAATTTACTTTGTTTCAAGGAAAGAAACCTTATATTAAAGTAGTCACTATTTTTACCTATAATCTTGTGGTGAACTTATTTTATAATACAACACCTAGAAAATAAAAATGAACATGTATTTTTATTTCACTGTTAAATATATGTTAAAATATTTGCTCTAACATAATTCTAAATGATAGTTCCTGTCATTAATTACTTGCAAGCTTAATGTCGTCTTATAAACTGAGCCAGTTTTTGTTTGTTTTGTTGTTGTTTTTTTCCAATTTTAAATGGTGATTTTAAGAACAACATAATAACTTATTTAAAATATAAATGTAATAAAATTTATGATTACCTTTCTTACCTACGTCTTTACCTCTTTTCACCAAAGATTGTTTTTATCTTAAAACTTCTAGATTTGGCTGAAGACATAGTTAAACTGACAACTCTGGGACAAAAATTATAATTTATATTATCACTAAACTAGCTTTGGTGTTACAATTAATGAAAATATATTAAAATTCCTTCAAAGTATTTCAATTTATGAAATATTGCTACAAAATGTGTAAAAACTTTTACTACAGGAAGAGAAAAAGTAAGTTTTAATGTGCAGGATGTTGATATTTTTATTGGAAATTAAATGATTTTCAAAAATTTAATTTACATTAAAAGATAAATTTGAAGAGAGAAAAAACATTTATGAACTAACAAACAACAAAATGAACAAACTACAAGAAAAAGTACATGGTCTTCATGAAAATATCCCATCAATGTTAGGTCATAACCAACATCAGTTGAACACTAAGTCAGAAACTTCTTAATTTTCAGGTGTGAATAAATGAGAATGTGAAAATTATTTTGGTTCTTGTTTGAAGATATATGTTACTTGGCAATTTAACTGGTATTTCAGATGTAACACTCTTCCATGCATATTGTCAGAAAATACATATTCACACTATTGATCTCAAATACTTGGGTTTGACCAGCACAATAAAATCATGTTGATATTAGCAGTTTTCAGAAAATGCTATTGAGCTTGAACAGTTGAATTTCCACCAGAGTCACAACATGTTAAGATTAGATGATACACGTTAGATTCTCAAGTCTCTCAAAGCAGATATGCTCTGAATCTCACTTTCAACTCTGCAAACAATTTGAAAGAAGTCAGAGAATATCCTTTTCAATTGAAAAATCATGATCCTACTACCCTGATCCTTTATGAAAAATATAAAAATAATTCTAATATTGTTTGAAAAATTCATTTAAGTTTACAGACTGTTTGGTCTTTACTCAAAACACATTGATTATCTGTATGTTTTTATAGTGGACTATTAAGTGACAATCCAACATACATAGATAAGAAAACTTTAATTATCACCATTTCAGATATTTTTTTTATCTTCCAAAGAAGAAAATTATTCATGGTCATACCCTATTTACAAAGCCCTTTACTGTTCTGTGTGGTATGGCACATGCCATGGGCACCACTCACAGGGTCTAATTTAGAGAATATCCACCGAAACAGACAACCGTAATTTGAAGTAACCTGACAGGGGCACCAGAATACCTTTATAGGCACGCCTCTTCTACTCACGGAATCAATTGCCAGGTCGAAGGGGTTGAAGTAGAGAATGTGGTACGCCCGTAAACATGAGAAGCAGGGGAGGGGGAGTTTCCTTAAGCTCTCCCTCAAATTACGCCAATCGCTCTGAAAGAAATTAATAAAACTTACCGATATTCGACTTTCACGTGTCGTGCAGTTTGGAGACGCTCTCAAGGATCGACAAAAACCTCTCAGACCCTTTCGCGTATGATGTGGCTCCTTTCTGACTGCACTTCCACTAGACACGATCAAACAACTCCTTTCGCTTGGCCAACTTCATCAGACATTCACACACAGGACATGTAAATCCAGCAGCAATCAAACCACGTTCTTGCGTCCAGTCAATTACAGCCAAAAATCCCTTTCGGCGCAACGCGTGAAAAAACAACACATTTATAAACACCATCGTAGTACAAACCTCGTCACTCAAAAAAACATAAATCACAAAAACCAGAAGAGTACAAGAATGTAATTGTACGGCAGCTAACCCGTACATCCGGACAAAAATCACAGGGGCACACCACCATGATTGCGGCGCTATTTGATAACAAAGCAAGGACAAGATACTAGAGTGAAATTGCCTCTCCTAACTTATGACGTCACGATCGCGACCAATTACGAACCATGAAAATATATTTCAGTAGTGTAATTTTATAATTTCTTTAAACCACCCACACCTTCGGCGTCGGTGGTTTCGTGGGAGACTGTTGCGGGCGCGCGCGCGGCAGCCTTTCCGGCGAAACCGCCCACACTTTGCTTATTATAAGAATGTACTAAGTTGCGTACATTGCCCACAGCCCCTCCCCAACGAAAAATCCCCTCACCCCTCCGTCGTGGATTTTCCCCCTCTCCGGAGCGGCGCGAAGTGCAGATTTAAAAGTCTTCCTTATGTTGTACCGTGTTCTAAACTTCAGCTTATGAAGGCTATGGAGAATTAGTTTTAAAAATTATACCAAAACTAGTGATTCTAAGACAGCACATACTTTTTCTTCCGTATTTTGACGTAAAATTAAACGAAAATGACTCAAATTTTCAGAAAATTATACGTGACCTTATTTCAAAATCTATCTTTTAATGAACTGTTTTCATTAGGGGAAAAGTCTCTATTTTTAATATTTTAGTTTTAGGAAGAATCTGAAAAAAATTTAATTTGCAATTTTCGAAAAATCATTCAACGAATATGAGACTTGCACCATTCTCAGAAAGGTCCTTCACACTAATCAACAAAAAAAAAATAGGGGCCTAATCAAAAAGGTTTACGGACAGACGTATTGCCGGCAATCAAATTTTTGGTATCAAGGATGCACAAAACATGATTCTGGCTACACCACGTGTAAGAGGATTTGTTTTTCTAAATGTATCAACTGAATTTATCCTTTTTTTTTTACCAGGGCCTGGCAATAAGTTATTCTGTCGAAACTTCGCCTTTTTTCCGCAGCTTTACATGACTTTCTCTTCTTACGACGGTCTTTCTTAAGGGCGTGGAAGTAATAATGTACATTATCAGTGAATTTAATCCTAATATATTGCAAGAATTGCATATTTCCCAATGCCCTTCTGTTGTGGTGAATAAGGCAAAGGAGAAATAATTCAGCAATATATGCAGAGAGGTTGAGGTAGGGAGGAAGTCTTCAACAGAGAAGCCATGAAAAGGCGAATGAAAGAGGTTGATTTAAGATGGGAGTGGTGACTACAAGATGAAAGTCAAAGATATAAAGCATCAGTTTAACAATAAAAATTAACAACAGAAGCGTATGAATTTTAAAAACAATTTTGGGAGCAAATAACTTATATTTGGATTTTCCAAAGTGACGAAAAACAAATAAAGTCTTTAAATAAACACCAGCATAGTCAAATTATGCAGATAGATTATAACTATCTTTTTCCATCCTGAAAAAGCAAATAAATATTTCATGAATTATGCACATTATTCTCAGATATGTTATGCACAGACACAAAATGATATGTGGTACTTGAAAGATGAATTGCACTTCAACTCTCTTACTGAGCTGTTTCCGTTCACTAGGAACCGCTGGAAACATAGGAGACAATCGCCTAGCCCTCTATCATGTTAACAGTACACTCTTCTAGTACAGAACTTTGCAATTAACAAATCTGGTTTCAAAAAAACCGTAAGGTTACAAATTTTTCACGTTTCCTTACCTACTTTCCTTTCTTTAACTTTTGCGAATCGTAAATCAAGAATATTCACAATTAATCCAGTCATTTGGTGCTCAAAAGAACCCGATTCTGGAAAAAATCGGGGAAGTTTCTTTCTCAATGGTTCTATTTGTTTTTGAGGGTGTTGAATTCGAATTTGATGTTTGCCACCTCAAAAGAGGTCGGCTTCACAGAGAAAATTAACTTAAAATTTCGCCCTGTTTTTAGTTTTTTGTTTACATCGTCAAAACTATGTCATTTACAAAACTTTATCGAAACAATTGTTATTTACAAATTTATAGGCGATAAAATTTCCTACAAAATTTATATAATAACATTAATTTTCTGAAATATCGTTTAGGCGCTAGAGCGAACTTTAAAAACTTGTCACTTTTGGGGCCTCTGGCCGATGCGAATAAATAACCCTTTCTAGCTATCCTATCTCGCAGTGGCACTCTTGTTTCACTTTATCATGCTTGAAAATAACTATTGTGAACAAAGAATTGGCATTTTTAAATGATTAATACTGCTGTATCTGTAAAACCTTGAAACATACGACGTAAGGTATACCTGATGATACCAATTTATCGCTCCAATACATTCCAAGAACTCGTGCTTCGTCTATTTTTGGATGAGAAATAACATTTCCTTCAATTACATGTATCAATTATTCAATTGTAATTGCTATTCCTCGTCACTATTGACAAGAAAACGAAAATTTGTTTGATTCTACCTAATCGTTGCAGGGCCAATCTGTAATTTGAGTTCCTGTCTCATTTGGGGGCTGAACAATGCTTTCCTTCGCATCAAATTATCCTGTGCATCAGCAGCTATCATACCATTTACTGCCTCCACGCAATGTACTACAGAACATCCAAAATCATCATTACGTTTTCTCGCGATTAAAACAGTTTCTATATCAGCCAATTTCCTCGGAGGGTATACTAGATTGCGTTTTGAGGGAGGATTTTTGATTTGTTTCTTCGCCTAGTCTAGTGCAGGGCTGCCCAACTTAAAAGGCTTTGGGCCACATGTCAGATATTAGGTAAGCCGCTGGCCGCACCGTAATTTAAGATGGGGTTTTACACTAACTACTGAGATTATACTGAAACATGTATTAGATACAATTTTTAATCAACGTACTTAATGGTTGACGTACATACGAGAAAATTAATATATTACATGAAAATAAGACGAAGGGCCGCCTGTTGGAAAGCCCTGGTCTAGTGGGACCTGCTCTTCACTGTCTCAAAACAATGCATTTTGGAGACAGTCTGATGAGTGTGAACGGATTTAAGGTTATTCACCCTCTTCTTGAGCTCTCTTTACAAAAGCAGAAATCAATTTTTCGTTTGCTTATTGCCTCCTACACTCATCGTGAACTTCAATTTGAGTGTTACATTTAAATAATAAACAAAACTTACCATCCTGTCGTTTCTCACTCGCTTCA